>SJYA01004540.1:13360-47616 GCA_006410615.1 Neotragus moschatus
AATTTTGAGCATTACTTCACTAGCATGTGACATGAGTGTAATTGTGCGGTAGTTTGAGCATTCTTTGGCATTGCCTTTCTTTGGGACTGGAATGAAAACTGACCTTTTCCAGTCCTGTGGCCACTGCTGAGTTTTCCAAATTTGCTGGCATCTTGAGTGCAGCCCTTTCACAGCATCATCTTTCAGGATTTGAAATAGCTCCACTGGAATTCCATCACCTCCACTAGCTTTGTTCCTAGTGATGCTTCCTAAGGCCCACTTGACTTCACATTCCAGGATGTCTGGCTCTAGATGAGTGATCACACCATCAGGATTATCCAGGTCATGAAGATCTTTTTTGTACAGTTCTTCTGTGTATTCTTGCCACCTCTTCTTAATATCTTCTGCTTCTGTTAGGTCCATACCATTTCTGTCCTTTATCGAGCCCATCTTTGCATGAAAAGTTCCCTTGGTATCTTTAATTTTCTTGAAGAGATCTCTAGTCTTTCTCATTCTATTGTTTTCCTCTATTTCTTTGAACTGATCGCTGAAGAAGGCTTTCTTATCTCTTCTTGCTATTCTTTGGAACTCTGCATTCAGATGCTTATCTTTCCTTTTCTCCTTTGTTTTTCGCCTCTCTTCTTTGCACAGCTATTTGTAAGGCCTCCCCAGACAGCCATTTTGCTTTTTTTTTGCATTTCTTTTCCTTGGGGATGGTCTTGATCCCTGTTTCCTGTACAATGTCAGGAACGTCATTCCATAGTTCATCAGGCACTCTATCAGATCTAGGCCCTTAAATCTATTTCTCACTTCCACTGTATAATCATAAGGGATTTGATTTAGGTCATACCTGAATGGTCTAGCAGTTTTCCCTACTTTCTTCAATTTAAGTCTCAATTTGGTAATAAGAAGTTCATGATCTGAGCCAGTCAGCTCCTGATCTTGTTTTTGTTGACTGTATAGAGCTTCTCCATCTTTGGCTGCAAAGAATATAATCAGTCTGATTTCGGTGTTGACCATCTGGTGATGTCCATGTGTAGAGTCTTCTCTTGTGTTGTTGGAAGAGGGTGTTTGTTATGACCAGTGCATTTTCTTGGCAAAACTGTATTAGCCTTGGCCCTGCTTCATTCTGTACTCCAAGGCCAAATTTGCCTGTTACTCCAGGTGTTTCTTGACTTCCTACTTTTGCATTCCAGTCCACTATAATGAAAAGGACATCTTTTTTGACGCACACTGTCACGTCAAATAGCTAGAGGGAAGGCGCAGTACAGTAGAGGGGGCTCAGCTCAGGATGACCTACAGGGGTAGGATGAGGAGGGGGTGGGAGAGAGGCTCCAGAGGGAGGGGATGTGTGTACACCTAGAGCTGACTCAGGTTGGTGCATAGCAGAAAACTCACGCAACGTGGTATGTCAACTATACTCCAATAAAAAAAAAGAGCGAGTCGGCATTGCAGATAAAATCAGTTTACTATCACTGATAGCAAAGAGTTTCTTCTTCCTGTGGTCAGTATTTCCCACGTTGAGCTGCTGCATGCAGGGAGTTCACAACTGAGAAGATAATGAGTTGCCTACAGTGTCATCTGGAGAAGGAAATGGCAACCCACTCCAGTAGTCTTGCCTGGAGAATCCCATGGGTGGAGGAGCCGGCTGGGCTACAGTCCACGGGGTCGCAAAGAGTCGGACACGACTGAGCGACTTCACTCACTTTCTACAGTGTCATCAGCCTTATTTTAGATAAGTGACTCAAATGATATATGTATACAGAGCTAGGGCCAGCGTGTGTTTATATCGTTGTCTGTCATAAATAGAGCATCGCAGGAGACTCGCGATCATGACAAAGAAGTGACTTCGGATCCGAAGCAGGGATTACGCGTGCCCCAAACCGGGGCCTCTTCCCGTGTGTTACGTCACAGCATGGCACTCCAAGGCCAGCACAACTGGGTGATTGCTGTCACTGTCTCAGACTCTCAGCTCTATCCAGAAGAGACTTCTCTTTCTCCAGGATTTTATCATAGTGACTACTCCGGAAACTACCAAGCCTTATCATACATATACAACTAAGCAATCAGTGATTCCACCTGCTCTCCTCCGAGTCTGAGAATGGCTGTTTAATACACAACAGAGTTGAAACTGTCATTGAAGCTGAACCAACAGTAAACAGCGAGATGAGAGATGATTTCAGGAGATACTAGGCATGGTCACTCTGCTACGGCTGAGCTTCGTTTTTACCAAGTTATAAGCACGTGGAGGGACGTGACTCACGCTGTTGTCACTGGAACTCAGTGGGGAAGGTAGGGCAAAGACCATCATCTCTATAGCGGGTCCGTTCAGAGGGGATTCGCGTATTCACCAGCCCTTTAGAGTCAAATTACAGGGTCAAAGTCCTACCGAGAAAATCCGCAGCCCTGAGGTAGAAACCGATCTTTTAGTTCTGCTTGCAGAATTACCTGGTGAAATCATTGCTCAAAATTATAGAGCTAGGAAGTGGCTCAGTTGGAATGGAAACCCAGAAAGTAAGGCCTCAGAGTGTCTGCAGTTAACTTCTTGGAATGGAAACCCAGAAAGTAAGGCCTCAGAGTGTCTGCAGTTAACTTCTTGGAATGGAAACCCAGAAAGTAAGGCCTCAGAGTGTCTGCAGTTAACTTCTATTTTGCTTCAAAATAACAAATGTTTATTGAGCAATTCTTGGTTCCTCACACGAAACCTACAATTCCTGTTTGAATTTCTGGTGGCTCGGATGGTAACCTGCCTGCAATGCAGGAGATGTGGGTTCTGGAGAAGGGAATGGCTTCCCACTGCAGTATTCTTGCCTGGAGAGTTCCATGGACAGAGGAGCCTGGTGAGCTGCAGTACATGGGTTGAAAAGAGTCAGACGTGACTGAGAGACTGACAGTTTCACAAATTCTGTGCCACATGCTGTGAGGCAGGCACCGAAGATAAAGCAAGAAGCAAGGTGTGACCAGGTACGCAGGTGTTCAGTTACTTCTGAGCCACTGCAATTCTGATGGCTCTCTGGGGAACAAGAAGAGGATGCTAACAAAAATGCAGCCTTAAGTTCTGACAAAGGTCAGAGGAAGCGAATTTTCAGGTGTGTCTTCGAAGATAAGTTGGAGTTTCCTGGCAGGCTGAGAGGAGGGAGATGCAGAGGCCTCAGTCAGAGTGAACACACATGATATAAATAATCGTGGAAGATACACTTTCTCCCAGAATTCAAACTCTTCCACACACTCTCTTCCTAGTTCCCGATCCAGTCACTGTGTCGGGTACTGTACAAAGTGCTTTAGTGTTACAGACTCAGTTAATGTTCCCAGAAGTACTATGAGCTAAGTATTACAGATTCACTTTATGGCTAAGAAGCAAAGGAACCCTTGCAAAAGTTGCGTTCTCATCGGCCATGACTAGCGGCTGACAGTGCGGGCTTCTGAGCTTTTTCTGCTGCTCTGCTGAGTTTTCATTCTTTGCATGAGGTCCTGTCTGTGTCCTCATCCATCTTTACCAGGCGCTGACGCCAGGGTCTGTGCAGCTCAAGGTGAGATGAGTGTTTCTCTGTGCGCATTCAGTGTCCCACCTGAGACATGTGTTACTCATTCCGCTCTGGGGCCACAGTCCTAGGAACTTCAAATATTCCAGCCAACTCCTGTTTTCAAATAAGAAACAGGAGCATCCATTGAATAGAAATACAAAAGCACTCCCTAGTCTGATGCAGTTTTAAAATTTGTAGATGGCATGATTGTTCTGAATGTACACATGGCTCTCCTAAAAGTGGGGGCCTCCCTGGTGGCTCAGTTGCTAAAAAATCCACCTGCGCTGCAGCAGAACCCGGTTCGATCCCTGGGTGGGGAAGATCCCCTGGAGGTGGGTATGGTAACCCACTCCAGTATTCTTGCCTGGGAAATCCCAAGGACGGAGGAGCCTGGCAGGCAACACTCCATGGAGTTGCAAAGAGTGACTTATCCACCACCGCATCCTAAAAGGCTGTTTCTTTTTTTTTTCTTTTTAGTTGGCATTGTTCTACATATCTTTTCTTATTGTTTTGCTTCTTAATATAAGCATAACATTAATAGTGGACAGTTCTTTGTGCAAGTGAAACCACTCTTCTCTTTGATACTGAATTCTGTTGTAAATGTCATTGGTATGTATCTCAGAGTATTTGACTCATTTATGGAGGTGTTTAAAGCGCATGCTTCATGAATCAGATGTTAAAAAAAAAAAAAGTATGCCAGTAAAATTGAAGCTCTGGGAAAAAATGCAGGAAAAAAGTGTAAAGTGAGTGGTTTTCTACAAGCAGTGTAAATCCAGTTGAATAAACCCCTGCATGTTTTGGAGTGAAGTGAGATTCCTACACCTACGAGGTAGTTCTGCAGATGAAATGGAGTTTGCCCGGTTCACTGTGACCTTGGGAAGTCACCAGGCAGAACTGAAACTTCCTTCTCCCACCCAATCCATTAAGATTTCTGTTCTAATTCCTTTATCAAAGCTTCCTTTCCCATGGTGCAGATACAGTGCAAAAAGCTTTGAAGATAGACTTTGTTTAATCTGTATTTCCTGTTACCCTTGAGATTAGGGGCTGTGCTAAGGTACAGAAGGGGAATCAGGTTCACAATTATTCTAATAGACCTCAGAGACAGGTTTAATCTTTACTTCAATCAAGTTAATCAAGAAAAATCATACTAAAGTTCTTTCCATTCTTCCCCCCAAACCCCCTTGAGGAAAGGAGAAAGAAATAGTGTCCCACAGCTCTGGGAAACATACAAAAGTCCTCCTGGGATAACAAACATATTTCATTCTCACTTGGGCAAGCGCTGAGATCACTTCCTGGTAGTTGGGCTTATAGGTTATTGAAACCACTGGGATTTTGTTAAAAATAGCCATCCAATAAATCTGGCCCTTCTTTTAATTAGAATCCTGGTAACAACTTTTTTGCAGGTTGTTTTCTCCCTTTCAGGACAACTTAAAAAATAATCCCTCATAATGCACGTGTCATGTAGAGTTGAGTGGAAATTAAAAAAAAAAATCCTGACATATTGATTTCTGCAGATTGCTGAGAGAAGGTTCTAAGTAATTTAAGGGCTAAGTCAAGACAATGCACTGTTTCCTTTGAGAGGATTTAAACGTTTCTAAGGGGCTTCCCTGGTGGCTCAAGCGGTAAAGAATCTGCCTGTGAGAATAGGAGACACGGGTTTGAAGCCTGGGTCAGGAAGATCCCCTGGAGAAGAAATGGCAACCCACTCAGTATTCTTGCCTGGAAAATCCTATGGACCGAGGAGCCTGGTGGGGGCTACAGTCCATGGTCGCAAAGACTTGAACACGACTTAGCCACTAAACAACAAGAAACTCTTCTAAAAGGGTGGGCCATCTGGAACTTGGTCCGTGTCTTTAAAACGTATCTGTAATATTCCATTGTATACATGTATATATGTAAGCCATCTCTTACATATGTCGATATATGTGAGCCATGCATGTAAGCCGTGTCTTCTTTATCCATCTTTCTGTCAAGGGACATTTAGATTGCTTCCACGTCCTGGCTAGGATTTCCCTGATGGCTCAGCAGTAAAGAACCTGCCTGCCATGCAAGAGATGCAGGTTCGATCCCTGGGCTGGGAAGATCCCTAGGAGAAGAAAATGGCAACCCACTCCAATATTCTCACCTGAAAAATCCCATGGACAGAGGAGCCTGGTGGGCTATAATCCAGTGGGCTACAAAAAGTAAGACGTGACTGAGTAGCTGAGCACACATATCCTGGCTGTTGTGAACAGTACTTCTGTGAACACTGGGGTTCACATATTTTGTTGAATTATGATTTTCTCCAGGAACCAATAAAAATGAAAGACCAAAAAACCCCACCTTATCTACAAGGGGAAAAACCATCTTCTCATAGTCTCAGGCCAAATGCAGGTGTTTCCCTCATTGTACATGTTAGGAGTATTCTAAATGGTGTGCCAGCAAAAGTCAATGTAAATGGCCTGCAAGAACGTCAGGGTACATTCTTGTTTAGAGGAGGCAGCTGGTGAAACTGAAAATTGATTTCCTACAGGAATTCACTAGACTCCTTCTTTCTACGGACGTCTGGCAGCTACAGCACAAGGCGCTGAACCTCTCCTTGGAGTTCCTAGTCCAAAGCCGCTCCCACATTTGGGACTTGGGTATGGCCAGCCCTCCTGGCCTGGAGCCTCTTCACCTGTAAAAGGGGAATAATAGTACCAAGTCCCAATCTCTGTGTGATGCTTAGCCATCACTTAAGATTGAGCAACCAATAGAAAAAGATACTTCAGTGGAAACAGCTTTATCAGGGCTTCCCGGGTGGAGTTAGTGATAAAGAACCTGCCTGCAAAGGCAGGAGACTTAAGAGATGTAGATAAGAGATGTGGGTTTGATCCCTGGGTTGGGAAGTTCCCCTGGAGGAGGGTATGGCAACCCACTTCAATATTCTTGCCTGGAGAACCCCCTGGACAGCCTGGTGGGCTGCAAAGAGTTGGATATGACTGAGTGACTAAGCACACACAGACTCTTATTCACCAAACCATATTGGAATCATCATTAATCTTATCTATCAGATAATTCTATTCAATAGTTCACTGTTGATTTGCATATGGCCCTGTACACAGAGGGCAGAGAGAGGCAGTCACTCCAGATCAGTAGACAGTATGTTTAAGAAGGACAGAAACGTCCATACAAGGTTTGTTTTGGTCACTGCAAGACAAGGAGACACACCTGCCCACCAAATTACAGAAGTTTATATGGAGGCCTTAACTGGGTTCCGTCATGTTTATCAGGGGTCCCCAACCTCTGGCATCTAATACCCGAGGATCTGAGTTGGATCTGATCTAAGAATCCTAGAAATAAGATGCACAGAAGTGTAATGCCCTTGAATCACCCAGAAACCATCCCCTTCCGCCAGTGGAGGGGGGAAAGTCTCTTCCATGAAACCCACCCCTGGTGCCAAAAAGCTGAGGACCACTGGTGTAGACCATCCAGATGGTCTCAACAACCCCTTACTATTCCAAGGTTGTGTCCTTAGAACAGCTTCCACTATGGAAACAGTGGGCACAATGGACGTTCCAAGGATGGGGGATGTGGTGAGGAGCCTCTGAATGTGGGGTCCAGGCCACAGGTCAACCACGAGTGAGGCTTCTTGATGACTTTAGTCCTTCCTCCTTGCTGTTGTTCAGTCACTCAGTTGTGTCTGACTCTTTACAGCCCCAGGGACTGCAGCACACCAGGCTCCACTGTCCTTCATGATTTCCCAGAGCTTGCTCAAACTCACGTCTGTCGAGTTGGTGATGCCATCCAGCCAGCTCACCCTCTGTCGTTCCCTTCTCCTCCTGCCCTCAATCTTTCCCAGCACCAGGGTCTTTTCCAATGAGTCCGCTCTTTGCATCAGGTGGCCAAAGTTTGGGAGCTTCAGCTTCAGTTCTTCCAGTGAATATTCAGGGTTGATTTCCTTTAGGATTGACTTGTTTGATCTCCTTGCTGTCCAAGGGACTCTCAAGAGTCCTCTCCAACACCACAATTCGAAAGCTTAAGGAAACTGACAGGATTTCACTTTCTTGCCTAGTGGAGGCTAGTGTAGCTTGGCCCAGTGACGGGGAGTGGCCTGACTCAGTTCTGGGTCGAGACTTCAGGGACCTCTCGTCATTGTGGCGGGGATGACAAAAGGCCAGGTCAAGGTGATGCCTCCGTCAACCCAAGCGTCATCTGGACAGACCACATTGGGTAAAGCCATTTTACCTGGTGCATGTCATGTGACCTAAATGTACACTTTGGCTGTTAAGACACTAAGGCTTGGAGGATGTTTGTAACCACAGCCCAGTCTCTCCTGAGACAGTCAGGCTGCTGCCAAATATATCGTAAGCTGTCAGCATCCTGCCAGTAAGCCATCCTCAGCGGGGAGGCAGCCTTCATCTGCAACACTCAGTGGCGCTTATGGTGCAAATACTCCCGCTGAGGCTGGTTTCAAGCTGCTGACATGACCACCCCGAACGTAGATGTGGGACAAGAGGGACAAATCCAGATCTGACAAGCCAGGCGGAAGCCGACTCCAGGGTACCACTGTCTCAGGATGCAAAGTCACCAGGGAAAGCAAGGACTTACTGTTCCTTTGAGTTTGCAGCCTGGAGAAGCAAGCCTAAATGGGAGAATAGAGAAGATTGCGGAGGTGCCCCAGCCTATCCGAAATACAGTGATTAAAGTTAGGATCTCTTCTATCCTTAAGGACAAATCTTTCTTAACCTGGCATCCCCCGAGAGGAAGGTGCTCAGACTGCTGCTGTATGACCTACCGACACCATCATTAATTCCAGCCCCTAAGGTTCACTCCTGGGATAAGCACCAAACCCAGTTTCAGCTAGTTGCACTGGAAGTAGACAGTGCCCAGATGTGTACTGAAGCATTCATGCTTTCATGACACCAGATTCTCTTTTGGATCCAGTTAACCTCCCCTAGACACACTTTTCCAAATGATATGTTGAAATCACAGTCTTAGGACAGAGAAGATGTCAGCACTTACACACATGCAATGACTGTATCGTCCTCTGCAGTAGAGACTGGACAGATAAACGCTTATTCGTTTTATTTTTCTGGACACACTAGAAGACTACGCTTTCCGACCTCGCTTGCACTAAGTTCGAAGTTAGGAAAGAAGTGCACGCCATTGCTGGATATGGCCCTACTCGACTTGCTCTCCGTTAACTGGTTGCACAGCTGAAGGTAGGAGGTCCAGGAAAGCCAAGCAAATCCTGGAAGGGAATGGCAGCCACAGAAGAGAAGAGCCCAGGCTCCTGGGTCATTGGTGCAAGCCCAGTATCTAAATTCTAGCTGGACTGTCCACTGAGTTATTTGTATTACTGTGGTAGTTAGTATTTATTAGCCAGAGTGATAATGTCTCTTATCTGGGAATCTTATTTGGCTGGAACTAAAAGCTTAGCGTGTCATTTCGGAATTTTATGTGGATGAAGAACCTAGAGCACAGACAATTACAATCAAACAAGTTGGGTAAGTGCTAACACAATTTAGATTATCTAAGGAGAAACAGAGGTAACTCGGAAAGGGTTAAGAATCTAATCTGGCTTGATTCAGAGACTTCATCATTACTGTGGGTAGAAATAAATAATTGCTTCATACATTTTCCAAGTCAAAGAGTTGAGTTCTTTCACCCTCTTCATTGACTTTTAAAAGGTAGCTGTGGAGTTTTAGAAGATGAAGTTAATTTTAGAAATATTTCTTTTGTCAGTGGTTAGAAGAACATGATGGCCTGTTGTTGAGACCAGCAATGTTGAGATTAATCAAATGCTCCAGTTTCTAAATGAAAAGTTAGTGCTTAAAGACTCTTGATCAGTTCCTTGCAGGCTCACAAGATAAAGCAATTACTTGCTAAATCTTTGTAACAAAAAGGGTTCTTATGCATCAAATAAGCGATAGCTGATGGCAGACAGTGTTGCACCACCCAGATGGCCCTTCAGGGAAGGACCTGCTGACCAGTTGAAGATAGTGTGGCCAGCCAAGTCCTCCAGCCATGGGTTCCTGCAGTGGTACCTGCAGACAGCTGACTTGCCCATGGCTGGGCAATGCCTGAATGCCACCCATCCAATGACCCATAGTGGCTGAAGTGACCCAGAGCTCCAGGGAGCTTGACTGAGGTTGTGTCCAGCCACATCCCACCTGTCTTCTCCCTCCGCTCAAGTCTGCCTTCTGCCTCTTTCAAAGAGATGGACCCCTAACAGACATCATTCACCCCAAATTCCATCTCAGCACCACTGTCTGGAGAGCCCAACCTTTGACAGAGACTATGAGGAACTAGAGAACTGACTGGGAAATGTATACTTACAAATCCAAAGGAGAGGGTGGGGCAAATTAGGAGAGTAGCCTTGATATATATGTGTGTCTGCATCTTCAGTCGCTGTCGTGTCCGACTCTCTGTGACCCCAAGCAGCCAAGCTCCCCTGTCCTCCACTGTCTTCCAGAGTTTGCTCAGATTCGTGTCCGATGAGCCAGTGATGCTGTCTAACCATCTCATCACGGGCTGCCCTCTTCTCCATTTGCCCTCAATCTTTCCCAGCATCAGGGTCTTTCCCAATGAGTTGGCTACCATATGAGACATAGACAGCAGGTGGGAAGCTGCTGTAGATCGCTGGGAGCTCAGCTCGGTGCTCTGTGACGACCTAGGGGGTGGGATGGGGTGGGAGGGAAGCCCAAGAGACAGGGAGATGTGTGTACGTACAGTTGATTCATGCTGCTGTTCAGCAGAAATTAACAAGACATCGTAAAGCCGTTATACGCCAATACAAAAATAAATGGATAAGCAACAAGGAAACAAAATTGAAATTTAAACATAACTCCTGCTCCACGGAGGAGATACAGACCAGTCTCAGGCCTCCATTGCTTGCTCTGGTCACTCTGGTCAACAGAGGATGAGCGGGCTGGATGGCATCAAGAACTCAATGGGCATGAGTCTGAGCAAACTCCTGGAGAGAGTGGAGGACAGAGGAGCCTGGCGTACTGCAGTCTGTGGGGTTCCAAAGAGTAGGATACGACTTAGCAACTGAACAACTGGAATACAGGCTGGAGATTCTTAGTGCTATTTCAATATTTGACTGACTTTTTCCCTTTACACTTAACAAACCAAAGTGTTAGAACATGTTTTGAAGAAGTTTCTAGCAAAGAATACTGTTTTATTCTCCTGTTTCAATGGAGGGAAGGAAAGTAGTCGACTGACTGACTGATTCAGCCCAGAGCCAGAGTCTATAGCCATAAATTGTATATTGGTATCTCATTTCTTTTTAATTAAAAAAACTTGAGCTCACAGATGTTGATGAGAGTCATTCTTACTTAGATCTATGCTTTGGTTTAATTCTTTCTCCTTGTAATGATTGTACATAAAAATATAAGGCAGAAGAGATCTGTATATCTTTAAGTATTTGTCTTTACCATGATTTTAAGCCTCTATTTATATAATGTCATATGCCGGTTGCTCTTGGAATTACAGCCACTGAAGCCTGACTTGGTTGTTTGTTCAAATAATCTTGTTTATCCCCGTTTGTTACTACTATGTATTTCTGGAGATTATAGCTGAGACCATTCTTCTACAGAGCTGAGACATTTCTCATAACTTATGAATGGAGAAAACTGTGAACTCTCCCCTTTGTGAAAATAGTCTCTGAATCGTCAGTCATCAGCTGAGCTCAGCCGCTCAGTTGTGTCCGACTTTTTGTGACCCCATGAACTGCAGCACACTGGGCTTCCCTGTCCATCACCAACTCCGGAGCTTGCTCAAACTCATGTCCATTGAGTTGGTGATCCAACCATCTCGTCCTCTGCCGTCCCCTTCTCTTCCCACCTTCAGTCTCTCCCAGCACCAGAGTCTTTTCAAGTGAGTCAGTTCTGTGCATCAGGTGGCCAAAATATTGGAGCTTCAGCCTCAGTCCTTCCAATGAATATTCAGGAGTGACTTCCTTTAGGATTGACTGGTTGGAACTCCTTGAAATCCTAGGAACTCTCAAGAGTCTTCTCCAACACCACAGTTCAAAAGCATCCGTTCTTTGGCACTCAGCTTTCCTTATAGTCCAACTCTCACATCCACACCTGACCACTGGAAAAATCATAGCTTTGACTAGAGAAACCTTTGTTGGCAAAGTAATGTCTCTGTTTTTTAATATGCTATTTAGGTTGGTCATAACTTGTCTTCTAAGGAGCATCTTTTAGTTTCATGGCTGCAGTCACTATCTGCAGTGATTTTGGAGCCCCCCAAAATAAAGCCTCTCACTGTTTCCATTGTTTCACCATCTATTTGCTAGGAAGTGATGGGACCAGATGCCATGATCTTAGTTTTTTGAATGCTGAGTTTTTAAGCCAACTTTCCACACTCCTCTCTCACTTTCATCAAGAGGCTCTTCAGTTCCTCTTCACTTTCTGCCATAAGTGCCATAACCACTTTCTGAGGTTATTGTTATTTTTCCTGGCAATCCTGATTCCAGCTTATGATTCATCCAGCCCAACATTTCGCATGATGTACCAATAGAAACCAGCATTAATGGCCTAGTTCTTCAGATTATAAAGACTAATTAATATTGAGTGTATTTTAGTTAACCATGTATATTGTTTAGTGTATATTTTATGTTAGTTATGTATTTAGTGGATATTTATGGTCACTTTCTAATATAAATATCTCACATGAGTTATTTCCATGAAGCAGCCATTTATGATGGGCATTCTATGGTCATCTCATTTCACTGATAAGGAAACTGTAATCCAGAGAGACGCAGTAATGCCTCAAAGTCATACAGTTAACACCACAGAACCAGGATTCATACCAAGCAGCCTCTTATTCATTAGATTGTATATCTAATACATACAGTCCTGGTTGGTAGGGGTCCTCAAGTAAGAGTAAATACCAATTAAAAAGACAGCTCACTATATTACTAGCTGAACAATAGAAATGTTTAGGAACTATTTTCATGCTAAGAAATTGATACACAAGTTCAGTTCAGTTCAGTCACTCAGTAGTGTCCAACTCTTTGTGACCCCATAGACTGTGGCATGCCAGGCCTCTCTGTCCATCACCAACTTCCAGAGTTGACCCAAACTCATGTCCGTTGAGTTGGTGATGCCATCCAACCATCTCATCCTCTGTTGTCCCCTTCTCCTCCTGCCTTCAGTCTTTCCCAGCATCAGGATCTTTTCAAATGATTCAGCTCTTTGCATCAGGTAGCCAAAGTATTGGAGCTTCAGCTTCAACATCAGTCCTTCCAATGAACACCCAGACTAACTTCCTTTAGGATGGGCTGGTTGGATCTCCTTGCAGTCCAAGGGGCTCTCAAGAGTCTTCTCCAATACCACAGTTCAAAAGCATCAATTCTTTGGTGCTCAGCTTTCTTTATAGTCCAACTCTCACATCCATACATGACCACTGGAAAAACCATAGCCTTGACTAGATGGACCTTTGTTGGCAAAGTAATGTCCTTGCTTTTTAATATGCTATCTAGGCTGGTCATAACTTGCCTTCCAAGAAGTAAGCGTATTTTAATTTCATGGCTCCAATCACCATCTGCAGCAATTTTGGAGCCCCCCAAAATAAAGTCAACCACTAGAATTATCAAATTATCTAGTGTTGCCTTGGGAGGCTGGGAGGTGGTAAAATAGGATTTAATTTGGATGGGGAGGAAAGAAAAGAGGGCAGGATGGATCTAGAATATAAACATCTCTCTGGAAAAGGGAGCTTGAATAGGTTTGAATATGGAGCTTGACTAGGAACCACACTGAACGGGTTTCTTGGAGCCAGGAGAGAAAAATCAGGAAAGACAGTGAATGTCTCGTGATTTCGGGGTGGAATTCATTCAGTGCAGGGAAGGAAAAAGCACTTTGCCTAGAAACGATTTTTATCCTGGCTCCTCTTTTCCAACATGGCTTCCGTTTCTTTCCTTAGCACTGAAGCACCGTGATGGTACGATGAGCCACCTCGGGTTCAAATATATTTGAAATTCTGAATCTATAAAGTAATGTTATCTTAAAACAACAAAATCTACAAGAATTTACTTTCCCTGCATGCCTACTGGAACTTGGGCATGCAAGTGACTTTTAATAGTTAGGTAATGGGAGGTTATTTAAATAGAGTTTGAATGGAGTTTGAGTCTACATTAGAGTGTCGTTTCTAACCACATTCAAAATGCAAGTTCTATGGATTTCGGTGTTTCCTTGTTCAATATACACTCCTTTATAAGTCATGTCTGTAATCCTTTGCGTTTCAACAGTAGATGAATCACATTTTACTGAGATAATGTGTTAACAAGTCAGCACACTAGATCCTGAGAAATTGAAAGTATGTTTTTTTCTTTGTTTTCAGAGAGAACCAAATCTCAAGACTCTATCAGGTGGGTTTTTATATCTCAGATCATCACTTACCTAAGGTATTCCATTCTGCTTTCCTCAAAACATTTTTATGATTGAGCAAGTGCTTTATTAACTAGCTTTGCGGGGGGCGTGGGGGGAGGCACTTTTTGTAGGGGACGATTACACTGTTGATGTAAATTACTCTGAAGTTTGGCAGCTCTCTCTAGAGACAGGGACTCTTCCTGCTGTTGTTTTGCCAAAACCTGCCTGACTCTCTGATCTTTGTATTATAAAAACAAAATGCCTAAACTGAATCCTGACATGTCATAAGCTTGACAGTGTTAGATTACCTTTCAAAAGCTGCAAATGCTTCAGCCTGTCTTCTTTAGAAAAAAGGAATCTGTTCTAATTTCTTAACTGCTGAAAAAGAGCAGAGCTCACATCAAGCGTGACTCATGATAACAAATCTGATGCCCTTCTTCCTCCTCTCCCTGTCCCTTGAACATTAATCAGGTACCCAGTCACTTTCTGACTAGAGAGAAACTGTACAAAATTCTTGAGAAGGAGGGAAGAAATGTTTGGCTTAGTTTTCATGATAATTCAGCCAATCAATCCAAGAATTGGTAGGGGCGGAGGCATGCACAATCACTAAGTGTAATGATATTTCAAGATGCATTCTGGTCATCTCCCATCAATTAATTGCTAAACAACCAGTTAGCTCTGAGATGGGTGTAAAGCCCATCTAAACTGTGATTTAGTTTACCACAGTTCCTGCTTTAAACTCAAGGCTCCAGGATGGAAATGCACACATGTGGCAAATAGTTAAACCAACTTCTCTCCCTTCCCTTCAGCGATTCTGTCCAGAAACACTGGCAGCTGTTCAGATGGACAGCTGCTCTTCTCTGAATCATGGGAACTGGTCTGATGCTTTAGGAATAAAATTGTGTGTATGCTTCCGGCAGCTCTGGGGTGGGCAATTCTGACAGGTAACCAAAGCTACTTTAGAGGTCTGCCTCTCCTGCACATGGGAATCTGTGTTTTAACTGACGTTTGATCAGGACGCTGGTTATGGTAGATAAATATGCTCTTTCCATTTTAATGCCAACTTATCCACACTTTCATTCTGATGTATACTTAATACAATTCCTATATTAAAAATTTCACCAGTACTTAGTATTTACAGTATGACGGTTACTGAGCTGGATTCTATTGTTGCTGTTCAGTTGCTGAGTTGCATCTGACTCTTTGCTACTCCATGGACTGCAGTTCAAACTCTATTGATCAATGCATAAATGACAGGGATGGACTGACTTATAGGTGAGTCAGACGCATCCTCAGCTTGAAGAATGTCCATGGATGTCCCTTCCAAAATCTACTGGATCTATCTAAGGGGCCATGAACAAGGAAAGGACTTTGTGGTGTGGAGGGCAGCATTTACAAGTGTCTAGGGGCATTTTGGACATTTTGTCACAGCTGGGGCAGGGGTTGGTACCATGGACATCTAGCAGGTGCAGGCCATGGATGTGGCTAAACATCCTGCAACGCACAGGACTGTCCTCCCTAATATGGAATGATCTGGCCCCAAGTGTCAGTGACAATGAGCTTGAGGAAACACGTCATAAAATTCCATAAACAGTAGGGGTGGTGTAGAAAAGAGCATCTGGCATTTCTCTAAATCAAATTCTTTTGAAAGAAGGAAATAGTGATTGTTGACAGACAAAAGAGTCGATAAGGGTGCAGAGCAGCCCCGGCTTTCTCAGGAGTCTCACTGGCAAAGAATCCGCCTGCCAATGCACGAGATATGGGTTCCATCCCTGGTCCAGGAGGATCCCCTGGCGGAGGAAAGGGCAACCCACTTCAGCATTCTTGCCTGGGAAATGCCACAGACAGAGGAGCCTGGAGGGCTATAGTCCACAGGGTCACAACTTAGCAGCTGAACAACAACAATACCTTGATTATCAGTTCAGTTCAGTCACTCAGTCACGTCCCACTCTTTGCGACCCCGTGGACTGCAGCACGCCAGGCCTCCCTGTCCATCACCAACTCCTGGAGTTTACCCAAACTCACGTCCATTGAGTCGGTGCTTTCATCCAATCATCTTATCCTCTGTTGTCCCTGTCTCCTCCTGCCCTCAGTCTTTCCCAGCATCAGGATCTTTTCAAATGAGTCAGCCCTTTGCATTGGGTGGCCAAAGTATTGGAGTTTCAGCTTCAACATCAGTCCTTCCAATGAACAGTCAGGACTGATCTCCTTTAGGATGAACTGGTTGGATCTCCTTTCAGTCCAAGGGGCTCTCAAGAGTCTTCTCCAACACCATAGTTTGAAAGCATCAATTCTTCGGTGCTCATCTTTATAGTCCAACTCTCACATTCATACATGATGACTGGAAAAACCATAGCCTTGACTAGATAGACCTTTGTTGGCAAAGGAACATCTCTGCTTTTTAATATGCTGTCTAGGTTGGTCATAACTTTTCTCCCAAGGAGTAAGTGTATTTTAATTTCATGGCTGCAATCACCATCTGCAGTGATTTTGGAGCCACCCCCCAAAATAAAATCTCTCACTGTTCTACTGTTTGTCCATCTATTTGCCATGAAGTGATGGGACTGGATACCATGATCTTTGTTTTCTGAATGTTGAGCTTTAAGCCAACTTTTTCACTCTCCTCTTTCACTTTCATCAAGAGGCTCTTTAGTTCTTCTTCACTTTCTGCCATAAGGGTGGTATCATCTGCTTATCTGAGATTATTGATATTTCTCCTAGCAATCTTGATTCCAGCTTGTGCTTCATCCAGCCCAGCATTTCTCATGATGCACTCTTGCAAATAAGTTAAATAAGCAGGGTGAAAATATACAGCCTTGACGTACTCCTTGTCCTATTTGGAACCAGTCTGTTGTTCCATGTCCAGTTCTAACTGTTGCTTCCTGAACTGCGTACAGGTTTCTCAAGAGGCAGGTCAGGTGGTCTGGTATTCCCATCTCTCTCAGAATTTTCCACAGTTTATTGTGATTGATATAGTCAAAGCCTTGATTATAGCTGGCAAGATTCTTGGTACTTTCACCATGTACATGCATAACCCCTGGTCCCATCACTATTTCTCCATCATCCTGTCCACCTCAGTCTCCTTCTCGAACAGCTTAGCTTGCAGATCTCAAAACTCTTTCAGCTTTCTCCCCAGGCAAAACCTTCCTGCATTCCCCCGCAAATTCTAACCCTGGCAAAACCCAGTGATGCCTATTCTGGGCCTGGACCCAAGAAGTCGTACACAGCTGGAAAAACAAACACCCAGGCTACCTGTTTTCACTTTAAATATATGATAAAAAAAAAAAAAAATTCTCAAGGGAGGTTTAACACAGTTGTAACGCAGTTCTCTGTTTTGGCAGCTCGGAACTGGGTAAGAGTTGAGAAGGATACTCAAAGTCTCAGGAGGCAGAATGAAATAATGGTAGCCAGATGGGGTTCTGCAGTCCGTTATACCTGAGTCTAACCTGCCTCTGACGTTTACTAACTGAGTGGCCTGGAGCAAGATGTTTACTCTCCTTGTTGCTTTGTTACCTTATCAAGAAAATGGTAAAAAAAAAAAGAGAGAGAGAGAAAGAATTTATAACTTTTTTTTTTGAGGTGTGAAGAATAAATGATATAAAACATATAAAGCTCTTGGCACACTCAGATTTGGAGGAGGAAATGGCAGCGCACTCCAGTATTGTTGCCTGGGGAGCCCCAGGGACAGAGGAGCCTGGCTCCCCTCTGGCCTGTAGCCATGGCTACAGTCCGTGGGGCCACACAGAGTCAGACAGGACTGAGCGCACACACTCATCAATCAAATAAGCACTTGGTAGATACAAGCTATTATTGTCGGTTGTCACTGAACTTAGAACCTGCACCTTAGGACTTCCCCGGGGGCCCAGTGGTGCAAATTCTGCGCTTCCCCTGCAGTGGGCATGGTTTTGATCCCCAGTCAGGGAAGTTCCACAGGCTTCGCTGTGTGGCCAGAAAAAAAGCCAGAATCCCTACCTTAATTTCTCACCCGGGCAGACTCACTGTTGGAACTTTAGAGTATTCACTACTTACGATCCTTGCGTATTTCTCGTATTTCCAGTTGATTCCTGTAAATGGGGTCTGAGTGTTTATGGGTACTGTCACAGCACAAAGCTAATTAGCTAAACAGAAGGATTCAGGTGCTTGAATGTCCTGTAGTTTGGAATCAGTTTTACAAGTTGGTTTTTGGAGAGTCAGTGTCTCAGCACGCCTATGAATGCTTCTCCTGGAAGAGCTAAATATTTCGCAAGCTCAACCATGCCTCCCCCACTGTCTTCTAGCAGCAAGATGACAACAGTTAAGAGGAAGCAGCGAGGCACAACAGGGCTTTCTTTACGTGCTAGTAAATTCTGGTTTCCTTAACAACCATTAAGAGCGCCACTCACGAAAGGCAGTCACATCTTTAAGAAAAGAGATGACAACAGGTGCAAAACCGGTTTCCAGAACGCAGTTCCTCATCCACACAATCAGATGATTTAAATCAGTTCACAAGTGACGTATGAAAAGGGGGCGGTGGAGGATTAGGGACAGCTAAGGGTAGACAAGCATATTTCTTTTAAATGATCAGGACCTGACGTATATACACTGCTTGATTGAAAACGGATAGCCAACGAGGTCCTACTGTATAGAACAGGTGACTCTGCTCAATGTGCTGTGGCAGCCTGGATGGGAGGGGAGTTGGGGGAGACTGGATACACGCATGTGTATGACTGAGTCCATCACTGTCCACCCGAAATTATCACAACATTGTGAATTGGCTGTACTCCAGTAAGCATGTAAGCAGAAAGTTAAAAAAAAAAGTAAATTTACAAAGTGATCAGGAGAAAAAGAGAACACAGAAGGACACCGCACAGGTCAAATCACAAAGGGTCACCACTGGGAAATTCCCACTACTGATGGCAAGAGAAAGACGCGGAGGTAGTGGTTAGCGATAATGGCTACGGAGTTACTAATGGCTTTTCTCCCATCTGTCCTCAATGCCAGGGAGCCACAGTCATCTAATTATACTAAACTTAATGCCTTGATTAAAAGCCCTTGCTTATTCCTTTGTTCTTTCAGAGAGCAAATATTTTACTTGGGCAAAGGTTATTACATAATAGAGACACCGTGGCTTGCTTTGTTAAGCAATAGGTTTTCTCAGTAGATCTTGGGGAGTGGAGGGGGAGAAACAGCTGGCAATTTTAACGAGGTTTAGAACATGGCCATATCACAATCTATAGCTGCAACATGAAAAATCCATGCAATTTACAAGTGCTTTCTCTAGTCACAAAACAAAAAAGAAATTAATACACCCAAGAAAAAATAAAGAGGCTCACAAGAGAAAAGCAAATGAAGGAACTCCTGTATTCAGGGAAAGCGTAGTTAAATTGACTGTAGAATAAACAACTTTTATATTGGCAAAATCATTTTTGTGATAGAAATACATTTCTTACTTAGTGCTATACATCATGTTTTTGCATTTTTCAAATGTCCTAAATACATTAAATACATACATTAGATCCTAATACATTAAATACATTAAATCCATAGAAAACTATATAAAAAATAACCCAATCAAAAAAATGGGCAGAAGAGCTAAATAGACATTTTTCCAAAGAAGACGTACAGATGGCCAAACAACACAGGAAAAGATGCTCAACGGCACTAATTAACAGAGAAATGCAAATCACGTCTATAATGAGTTATCACCTCGCACCGGCCAGAATGACTATCATCAAAAACCCTACAAACAGTACATGCTAGAGAGGGTGTGGAGAAAAGGGAATCCTCCTACGCTGTTTGTGGGAATGTAGACGTTCTACTAGGGAGGACAATATGGAGGTTCCTTAAAAACCTAAAAGTCGGACTCCCATATGACTCAGCAATCCCACTCCCTGGCATATCCCCGGAGAAAACCACGATTCCAAAAGAGGCGTGCACCTCAGTGTTCCGCGTAGCACTGTTTACAGTGGCCAGGACATGGAAGTGACGTAAGTACACAGCGAAAGACGAATGGCTACGGAAGGGGAGGTGGCCTAGATACACGGTGGAATATTACTCAGTCATAAGAAAGAACAGAAGCGTGTGATTTGCAGCAACGTGGACAAAGCTAGAGACTGCCGTACTGAGTGAAGTGAGTCAGACGCAGGAAGACAAATAGCGCGTGATGCCACTTGCACGTGAGATCTTCGCCAGGGGTGTGAAAGTGAATGTGTTGATAAAACAGAAGCAGAGTCACGGATGTAGGAAACTCACGATTGCCACGGGGGAAGCGGGTGGGAGAAGGGATGAGTTCGAGACTGGAACTGACAGGCAGGCGCTGCTAGGTATAAAAGGGGCACCTAACAAGGACCTACTGTGAAGCACAGGGAGCCCTGCTCAGTACAGGGATGATGGCCTACGTGGGAAAAGAGCCTAAAAACAATAGTGGGTACATGTATGTGTATGTGTGCAGCTGGTTCACTTCGCTGCACACCTGAAACTGACTCAGCACTGTCAGCCAGCTGTCAGTGCAGTCCGGTGGCTCAGGCGTGTCCAGGTCTTTGTGACCCCATGGCTGCAGCTCGCCAGGCTCCCCTGTCTGTCACCAATTCCTGGAGTTTGCTCAGACTCATGTCTNTTCGCTGCACACCTGAAACTGACTCAGCACTGTCAGCCAGCTGTCAGTGCAGTCCGGTGGCTCAGGCGTGTCCAGGTCTTTGTGACCCCATGGCTGCAGCTCGCCAGGCTCCCCTGTCTGTCACCAATTCCTGGAGTTTGCTCAGACTCATGTCTTTTGAGTCGGTCATGCCACCCAACCGCCTCATTCGCTGTCATCCCCTTCTCCTCCTGAATCAACGCCATTCCAATACAAATTAAAAAACAGAACTAGCGAGTGGCAGGACCGCTGATATCTTTCAAGCCATGTTCTTACGCCACTGGATGGTTGCAAGGATAACAAGTTAATATATGAAGGTGATTTGAACACGCGACATAAACTTCCAGTGAACCAGTGAAGTTGCTCAGTCATGTCCCACTCTTTGCGACTCCATGGACTGTAGCCTACCAGGCTCCTCCATCCATGGAATCTTCCAGGCAAGAGTACTGGAGTGGGTAGCCATTTCCTGCTCCAGGGGATCTTCCCGACCCGGGGATCGAACCCAGGTCTCCCACATTGCAGGCAGACGCTTCACCATCTGAACCACCTTGGAAGTGCTCGATAAGTTATTTTTTTTAACCAATTGCCATCTGAGCTTCATGATATCATCATTCACTGTGAGCAATAAATACATCCTGCCTCGTCAGATGCACCAATTACCATCTTTGAAAATATTGTATATGTATTTTCCCTTATGATGACATTTTTTTAAACTAAAGAGATTTAAGGAGGTTCTGGTCTGCCAGACAATAAGTGGTATTAACAGAACTTGTGTGAGTGATAAGATAAACAAGCAGAAAAAACCAGATTATCCTACAGAGAGCTACCATCCACAACATAAATTCCCAGTATTTTGAGCAGTACTTTGAAGGAATGTAAAGTATTTAGAGATATACCACCAATTTCTTTTCCAAGAAAGTTTCTAGTTTTTAACTGTAGTTTAGCATCAGTAGCACAAATAAATTTGATGAAACTTTATAAGATCATGAAACCATGACTCAGATTAAAATAGAGAACATACTGGCACCTCAGAAATTTTCTAAGGACCTCTCTGTAATTACTTCTGCACAAAGATAATCACTGTTTTACTTTGTAGTACACATATTAATTTTACTTAAAAAAAATTCTTAGGCAAATGGGATCTTCTGAGTTAGACAACTTTTCTCAACATTGATCTCTATCATTTTTCATTTCCATTGTTATATAATTTATTTTATGTATATACCTAATTTGATTATCCATTATCACGGATGGATTGCTTCCAGGTTTTCAACGTTACATTTCCAGTTTGGAGTATTATGCATTTATTTTATTGCTGTTAATGTATTGTTGTTCAGTTGCTAAGTTTTGTCCAACTCTTTGCCACCCCGTGATCTGTAGCATCCCAGGCTTCCCTATCCTTCTCCGTCTCCTGGAGTTTGCTCAGACTTCTGTCCATTGATTTGGTGATGCCATCCAGCCATCTCATCCTCTGTTGCCCTCTTCTCCTCTTGCCTTCAATTTTCCTTAGCATCAGAGTCTCTTCCAATGAGTCATCTCTTCCTGTCAGATGGCCAAAGTATTAGAGTTTCAGCATCAGTCCTTCCAAAAAATATTCAGGGTCAATTTCCTTTAGGATGGACTGGTTTGATCCCCTTGCTGTCCAAAGGACTCTCCAGCACCACAATTCAAGAGCACCGGTTCTTCGGCTCTCACCCTTCCTTATGGTCCAACTCTCACACCCATACATGAGCACTGGAAAAATCATAGCCTTGACTATATGGACCTTTGTCAGCAAAGCGATGTCTCTGCTTTTAAATACACTGTTTAGGTTTGTCATAGCCTTTCTTCCAAGGAGCAAGCTTCTTTTAATTTTATGGCTGTGCTGCAGTCACCATTCACAGTGATTTGGGGACCTAAGAGGATAAAATCTGTCACTATTCAACGTATAGTTGCCATGCTTTGCTTGTCTTTTAGTGATAGAATAGTTCTTTAGTTCCTCCTCCATTACCTTGTTAACTGTCCATAATTCTACCACTCTCTTAATTTTCAGAGTACAACCTGCATCTATAACAAAGCGTTAGTGCTTCTCACTCTTTGGACAATGCAAGGACTCCAGGATCCTGTTCATTATTTCTTTTCCTTTTCGTTCAGTGTTATTTCATCACATGTTTTTAAGTATATCTTGACTCCCACGCGTCATTATTGAAGTCAATACTTATTTACACTTATCCATACAATTACTCTTCTTTTGTGCTTTATTTTTTAATCTTAGTGCTTCCAACTTGGATTCTATTCCTGCCAAGAACCCCTATTTATCTTGTTCGGAGTTTGCTAATTTTTTTTTTTAATTGGAGTATAGGTGATGTATAATAGTATGAGTTATAGCTGTATGGTATAAGTACTCCATAGTTTTTAAAGGTTTTACTCCATGTATAGCTATTATAAGATATTGGTTATATTCCCTATGTTGTACAATATATCCTGATTGTACGTCTTGGCCACTACCCCGGTCGCCCCTCCCCCTGTTCCTCCTCTCCACTGGTAACTGCTAGCTTGTCTTCTCTCTCTGTGAGCCTGTGTCCTTTTCTGTTACGGTCACGGGTTGGTTGTGTTTCTCAGTGTCCTCATGTCAGTGACATCACATAGCATTTGTCTTTTTGTGTGATTTATTTCACTTAGCGTCACACCCTCTAGGCCCATCCGTGTTGTTGCAAGTGACAGAAGGTCGCTCTTTTAAATGGCTGAGCAGAATTCCACAGCACGTGGGAGCACACCTTCCTTATCCACTCGTCTGCTGATAGATACCCAGGTTGCCTCCGTGTCTTGACAATTGAAAATACTGCTGCTAAACTACTGAATATGTGGATTAATGTATTCGATTATTTTAGGGAAATCATCGGCCAGTATTCCTTCAAAGGCCATTTCTGACTCATTCTCTTTCATCTATTGTTCTTGGAATATATTCTTGGACTTTTCCACCTCTTATCTCTCATGTCCTTTTTGGTATTTTTCTCTTTCTGAGTTGGTCTGATATTTTCCTTATCTTAAAATTGAATCATTCTCTTCCCTTCTATCTAATTTATCACAGTCTATTGGGTTCAATTACTTTTTTTTTTCAGTTCAGGGACTTCTGTTTGATTTTTAAAGTAAGTTCCAGCTAATTTTGCAATTGTCTAGCCTGATATCTAGCTTTCTAAATATCATTTTAAGATATTTAAAATGATATTTAAAACGATATTCCCATTTGGAAACACCAGTGGCTGTATCATCTGTTTTCTGTAACCTTTTTATGATCTTGTTTTATGGCATGGCTCTTGGATTTTATTTTTTTTATTGGATATCATCTATTGTGTATGAACAATTACTGAAGCTTTGGAAGACATTCTCCTGTAGAAAATATTTACTTCTCTTATGTCTGCCTAAGTTTTTAGAGGTCATGAGAGTCATCTATTTCCAGAAGATCTGTTCTCCTGAAAGTGAAGTCGCTCAGTCGTGTCCGACTGTTTGCAACCTGTGGACTGTAGCCCATCAAGCCTCTCCGTCCATGGGATTCTCTAGGCAAGAATACTGGAGTGAGTTGCCATTTCCTTCTCCAGTGTGTTCTCCTGATGTGTAGACCTTAGTGGATTCACTGAAAGCCTGGTTTAAACCCAGACTATTATTTCATGTGGTGACATGATGACCAGTGTCGGCGCCATGGAGCCTGAAGCTGCTGCTTTATGCTTCGTTTTTCAGGCTCTCCACCAGCCCTGTGTGATGTAAGCGAATGCCAAAAAGGAATATCATGCCGAATGTTAGCTTTAGATGGCTGTGTCCCTTTTTTCTGGAATCTGGGTCCCTCGCATCCTTGCGGCCTTGGTAGCCCTGATCTTTGGCTCCTGTTAGAAGACTTCTGAAGGTTCTAAGCCTCCCCTGCTCATGGATGGGCCTTGGATGGAAAAGTACCAGAGAATGTCTGACTCACCTCAGTGTGCGTGAACCTCAAGTTCTTTCTGCACTGCTTGCTTCCCGAGCACTTCCCAGAGCTTTGTTTGTGTTGTTAAATGTTAGACGGCTTTTGTAGTTGCTCTGGATTCTGATTCGCGAGTAGGAAGGATTTGGCTGTATCAGTGTGTCCCTACTCTCAGGGTGATGCCTCTTACACCTGTCAGGCCACAGGAAAAGCACACGTTTACGGAAAGAATTTTGAATCCTAAGCCACTAGTATGAATAGGAGTTTTACTCAGAGGGCATAGTGCCCTAGGAAAACTGTGTGAAGTGAATTAACTATGTGAAGTGTGGTGTTAACGACCCTACAAAATGTCAGTGTTACAGCAGCAACTGCTGTAAATATGGCCAAGTGTTGATTGCAGTCTTTCGATGCCTTTAGTTGTGCCAAGATAAATTCAGCTCTTCAAGAAAGCACCAGCAAGGAAGTATCCAAGAATGAGTGTCTGCTTTAAATCAGTGTCGCAATGTAAGGATGTATATGAATAAAGGAAATGTCAGATAACAGGAAAGGATTATTTTATACAGCATTCCAGGACCATTCATTTAGGTTGGAGGGGGGCTTAAAAATATGTGGGAATACTACACTCTATACCAAGATAAAGCTGAAATAAAGAATGATGTCTAAACTTAGTCATAGACTTTTAAAGCTGATTATGTATAAAATTCCTGAGGCAAGGATTACTTTCTGCACTTAAAGGATTTTGTTTTGTTGTTTACTCACTGAGTCATGTCTGACTCTTTTGGAACCTCGTGGACTGGAGCCCACCAGGCTCCTCTGTCCATGGGATTCTCCAGGTAAGGATATTGGAGTGCATTGCCATTTCCTTTTCCAAGGGCTATTCCTGACCCAAGCATCAAACCCATGTCTCCCGCCTTGGCAGGCAGATTCTTTACCACTGAGCCACCAGGGAAACTCAAAAGCAAGGGTGGATCCCCTGAAGTTGTAAACAAATGGGACCTTGTTTCTCTGGCCTTGTATAGGGCAAAGAGAAATGTTTACAATATGCATAGAATTCATACAAGCTTACAATAAAAACATCCGGTGGATAATAAGCACTGTAGACAGATGTAGTTTTACAGAGATGTGATCATTCCGTAATTTGTTAATTGCCGTCAAAATCAACACATCTTCACCATTGTTAATTTAAGCTCATTAGTGGCCAATCTAGGGCTTCCAAAATTTCAGTTTTCTCGCAAAAGCTCAGATTTTATCACTGGCAGCAAATACTGTCAGTTTAGCTCCTTGAACTGACAGTCTTACATTTTTCATTTTCAAGAAAATTTCTGCCAAATACCAAAGTCTGAATAACCATAGCTGTCTGTCAGTTGTTCTTTCAAGTAAAAATAGTGTTTCTTACCAAAAAAAAAAAAAAGAGGTAGTTCAGCTCGTCACTCAATTGCATAAGCCAAAGACAACCACTGTAGTTTAGTAGAGAGATGAGGTACCTCAGAAATGTTTCCAATTCCCATTACACACAAAATGTAAAATATATATACTGAGCAGTGGGAATGTCATGAAATTAAGTATATTCTTGTACTCAAGGATGTCCCTAAGTGAAACTGTTGTTTTTTTTTTTTTAATGGAGAGTATTACACTGCTGTGTATTTTTTTTTTTAATTGGGAATATAGTTGTTTTACACTGCTGTGCCAGTTTCTGTTGTACAGCAAAATGAGTCAGCTGTGTGAACACACATATCCCCTCTTTCTTGGATTTCCTTCCCACCGATGTCACCACAGAGCACTGAGGAGGGCTCCCTGCTCTCCAGCGTGTTCTCAGCGGTTATGTTTTATGCGGACTGTTACTAGCGTACGCATGTCGGTCCCAAACCCCAGTGCATCCCACCTGCCCTCTTCTCCCCTGGTCTCCATACATTTGTTCTCTACGCCTGTGTCTCTGTTTCTGCTTTGAAAAAAGATCGCCTCTACCATTTCTCTAGATTCCACATCTATGCATCAATGCGTTTTTCTCTTTCTGACTGACTTCACCCTGTTAGTCTCTAGACCCGTCCACTTCTCTGCAAATGGCACAGTTTCATTCCTTTCGGCGGCTGAGTTGCGTGTGCCTGCATGGCCGTGCAAGCGCAGTGACTCCAGATAGAGTTCAGTGCCCCTGCCTCACATTTCGCAGCAGCAGTTTCAGCCCTCACTGTTTTTCTACCATCAGGGAAAGACAAATAACATCTTAATATTATTATGAAAATATTTTGATTTCCTGGACTTCACGAAATGGCCTTGGGAATGCCTAGGGTTGGGCAAATCAAACTTTGAAAACTGTTGAAATAATTCACCGAGTTCCATCATAAGAACATCCCTGTTTAACAGATGAGGAGAGGGTCACGGAGGAGGGTTGATACGTACCCCACGTCACAAGAGAGCACCCTAGTGTTAATAATGTGGTGCCGTGCACCCCGAAATATAAAACAGTCGCTGTCCTGTTCAGTGTCCATCTCTCTCTTCCTCTGACTCGTACACACAGAGACACATGGACACAACCCAAGGAAACTCAGGGAGACGGAGGGTGTGTCTATTACCTTGACCATAGTGATGGTGTCCTAGGTGGGGCCATGGTAATGGAACTGGCTGCCAATGTAGGAGACCCAGGAGATGCAGTATTGAGCCCTGGTTCGGGAAGACCCCCATCCGCCAGTAGGAAATGGCAACCCACTCCAGTATTCTTGCCTAGAGAGTCCCGTGGGCAAGGAGCCTGGCGGGCTCCAGTCCATGGGGCCGCAAAGTCAGACACAGCTGAGCAACTGAGCCCAGTACAAGTGATGGTGTCACAGGTATATTTTGCACACATCCAAAGCTCATCAAATTGTGCTCATTAGATATCAAGTGTGCCTCTACGTATAAAGACAAGACTTTAAACCAGGAAGCCTGGCACCACTGTCTGTCAGCTACTCTGCTACCTGACCACTCATAGCTCAGTTAGGAGAGAATCTGCTTGCAATGCGGGAGACCCCAGTCCCATTCCTGGGTCAGAAAGATCCCCCTGGAGGAGGGATAGGCCACCCACTCCTGTATTCTTGGGCTTCCCTGGTGGCTCAGAAGATAAAGAAGCCACCTGCAATGGGGGAGACCTGGGTTCGATCCCAGGGTTGGGAAGATCCCCTGGAGAAGGGAAAGGCTACGTACTCTGGTATTCTGGCCTGGTGAATCCCATGCGGTAGCATGGGGTCGCAAAGAGCTGGACATGACTGAGCGACTTCCACTTCAGTTTCACTTGCATGACCACTCAGAGCTGGAGGTTCTAAGACTGAATTAAGGAACCAAGTTTCGGGTACAGCTCCTGGCCATGACTCTCAGAGATAATGTAGATGGGGACTAGAGGACTTGGCACGAAAGGAAAAGAGGAGCCAAAGGTGGAAACAGTGGAGGAGGATGAATACGTGTCTCGGGGCCTGGCTTTTCCAATCATCAAATGTTTGCAGAAATTATAGTCTTCACAAGAAAACATCTGATTGAGCTGGGGCCAGGGAACAATTATTCACAAGTGGGAATAGGACTGGGGGCTGAGCTTTTCTCCCCAGGAGATCAGAGGGGCACTAAAAAATAACTGGAGAGAATTGTACAGGAGGTTTTCTTTGGAGACAGCTGTCTCGGGCATTGTTTAAAGCAGAAAGAGTTGTGAGAAGGGTCCTGGGCAAGGAATTTGCACATTATTAGAACAGGATATAGATTACAGTGGTCCCAGGTGGTGTAGACTATGGTAACAGTGTATATGTAAGAATGTATATTGTCTGTTATAGTAACACTGTATGCACACCATACAGGAATAGGGTGTGTGTGTTGGAATTTTCCCTTCACTGGACAGACTTCTTCTGAAGAGAGTTGACCAGCAGTCTACATGGAGCCTCTCCCCTCTAACATTTGATGGAAGATTTTTGGTTTAAGAGTAAATAAGCAGAAAATAGCCTCCAGGAAGAGAATTTACATAAGACTTTCAGTATCTTGAAACCTGCGCTTATTGGGACTGAACAGCTGGTAAACCAGTTCTCTTAATTATATACAAACTAGCTCATAATTATATACCAACCTAATCCCTGGTAATCTTAGTAGATGTTTTTGCTTATGGAAGGTATACTACACAAAGGTACTGCCTTTGTTTTTTTTTTTTTTTTTTTAGGAAAAAAAATGACAAAAAAGTTTGGAAAGTTTCAGTGATCCCCTTGTTCCCTCATTTATTTTTCCACAAGCTCTGTCTAAACTCAGTTATCAATTTACCGTTTAATGATATGGTCACTCAAACGTATCACAGTCCTAACAAACAGCCCTTCATTTCAAGCTTGTGTTATCCACAGTTTCCGACGATGTTTTTTCCATGCCCTGATGTTTCCAATATTGAGATTTTGCGCCATTTGGACTCCAGCTAAGTGCTACAGGACCATCTCCACTATGACTGGGATTCTTTTTCCCCAGATTTATTTCTTTTTAATTCTATTTCCATTGTCTAATGGCAGCTCAAAACCTACAGCAAGTTCTGTTTATTAACTTGTAAGATTTTAAGTTTTCCATTGGGCTTTTAATATCTGCCATAATTTTCCATTATGGAAATAAAAATATCAGCTATGTCTTTAGTGAGCTTTTTTAAAAACTTAGTTCGTGCCAACATCCTCCCTTTACCCTTCTCGGCGGCCCACAGATATGTCCTGCCTCTCTGGGGCGTATTTCTCTCCCATCATGCCTTGATTGCAGCATCTTCATTTTGCTTCTCTTTCTGATCAAATCATCTTCTCCTTCACTCTTGGAGCTGTCTCAACATTGGTGACAATTTTGAGACGTCACAATGTAAGGATGTGCCGTGCTCTTCATTTTTATTTCCTACAAAAAAAAAAAAACACTTTATTGAGTACAGTTGATTTGCAATGGTATATGAATTTCTGCTCTACAGCAAAGTGATTCCTATATATATATTTTTTTTAATATATTTTTCCCACTAAGGTTTATCACAGGCTATATGAATGTAGCTCCCTTTGCTACACAGTAGGACCTTGTTATTTATTTCATACATTTTAAAACTTGCCTTTAGGCTCTGCCCCGTGTGGTCACCTGTTGGAGTGTCCATCCATCCCTCATCCCTTTCTTTGCCATCCTTGTCCCTACAAGGCCTGGGTCCCTATTAGTCATAATACACTATCTCTTATACTCTCTAGCCATGGTTGTCTGGATTGTAGTCAACCCTTGGCCAAGACCAGGCCAGTCAGATACTCTCCTTGAACAATCTGGAGATATGTATATATTATATTGGGCTTCCCTGAGAGCTCAGGCAGTACAGAATCCGCCTGCAGTGCAAGAGACACCTGTTGGATCCCTGGGTTGGAAAGATCCCTTGAAGAAGGAAATGGCAACCTAGTCCAGTATTCTTGACTGTAGAATTCCATGGACAGAGGAGATTGGTGGGCTAGCAAATTGACAATAACCTGCCTAGAAAAAGGTTCTTGCTTTTTAAATTTGGCCATAAATATTTCTCCCAGAATGGAAATTATAACAATCAGCTTTGTTTCATATGTCTATTAAGCAAAAAGTGGTGTACATATTTCAATTTTAAAAAATCTACCTTATAGTCACTTTGTAGCTTATGTTAGCTGGTATTAATTACTTCCATGGTTAACCTTATCTATGCCAAAAGTAATTGCTAAAATGAGTTTTTAGACAGCATCTGTCCCTTTTAAAATTTTTTTAAAGTAAAGATACTGAATGATGAATGAATTAAAATAGTTTGAGCCTGTAGCTGAGAAAAGAATGATGAAAAGGCGAATTGTGCATAGGAAGGGATGGTAACAGTAATAAATTAGTGTAAACAGATATAGAAAAATGCAGTTGATGCCAAAAATATGGATGGGAGTGAAACCATTATTTTCAATGGTCGAGAGCCAACATATAAAACAGACTCCCAGACTGGCAGATTTATGAGAGACTCATAAAAACTAGTGATCATAAAGTTGTTAGAGGGAAAAAAAAATCTAAACACCGTCTACTTTGATTAGATTCAGGGTTGAACGGAACTAAATCTCAGAGGAAAAGAGGAATTTTGCGGTCTAGTAAATGTCTCCGTATTATTCACAGGCTGTACCAGCCTTTCTGAGAAAGATAGCCAGAGGAGATGTCAATTTATCGCCCCCTTCCTTAGCATGGCAGTAACTAAACGAAGTGTGAATTTCAGGCCAGGCTCTCCATGTCAGGTCTGTGCGTGTATCCCCACCTTGCACTGGACCCCTATCATCCCTGGCTTAAACTACTTAGCTTTCAACATGTTCCCTGCTTCTGGTCTATTATCAACAAAACAACCAGAGGAATTATTGAAAACCATAAATCATGCCTTTGCTAGAACCCCCTGATTGTTTTGTACTTTGCTTGGAGTGAAATCGAAGTCCTCTCCCTGGAAAGGGGAGCAGAATACTTGAGTCCACAATGTGCCCCTTGGGCAGGTGGATTGTTCTGAGCTGAAGGCAAGCTAGACCCAGCAGACTTAAGGGGAACTTTCATCTCTCCCTTAACTACCTAGAGAATTTAGATTTGGGGCCTGGCTCAGAGCGCTGATACCAGAGATGATGTTTACCTGAATGGCCTCTCTGCGTGGCATGGCAGGGCAAACATGTAACCACCAAACACCTGTTATTGCCCTGCAAATTACCCTCCTCCTCTTTGAAGTCCCAGGCCCCATTGCATTGCTTGTATAAGGCTTATGACCCAATGGGTCCTTGGGGCTCATATTTTTATGGGGTTTCACACATAAGGAATTTGTTTTTCTCTTGTTAACCTGTTTCATGTCAATTATCAGACCAGCCAAAGAACCTAGGTGGATAGAAGGATAAGATTTCCTACCCAGCAATGGCCTTTGCGGTCTTTCCGACCCGACCCTTCCTTAATCCTTTGATTGGACCTTCTACGGCTCTCTCTTGGCTCCAGAGACCTTGGCGTGCTCGCTGTTCCTCAAACAATGGGAGTTGACTGTTAACTTAGATCCGTAGTTGTCTTCACCTGGAACACACTTCCTCCAGACACCTTTACTATTACCTCTCTGACCTTCCGTTGGTTCCGCTCAAATGTCACCCTTTCAATGAGGACCACAGCTATTAAAAACGAATAGGCCAAATAGTTACGTAACTGAGCAAGTGTTACTCCAAAACTGGGTTTGCCTCTTGATATGTGTCAAACCAACGGACACAACCAAGCCAAAGACTGAGAGAGGAAAGGATTTATTATTACTCATGGCAAGTAAAGAGAATGCCAGGGATCTTTCCCAAAGGTGTGTCTCTCAGAGCAGCAAAATTAGGGACCTTTTCAGCCAAAAGCATATGTATGTTCATGAAGGGCTTGAGCAGAGGAGAATTCAGGCTGGAGTTGGGGCAAAGGTGGACAGAGTCCGATTGCTAGTTGCCTGAAATCCTTAGGGTCAGCGTCATTCTGTCCCCCACCTGGCTGGGGGCCTTAGTTCCTGTAGAAGAACTCAAAGGCACATTATTATCTGGTTCCGTCAAGGAGGAACTAGGACTGTGCTTTATCGCTGAGCTGTTTGTCCGCCCTTTCTCGGGTCCTGCATTCCTTGGTTCCCTTACGATCACGGATCACTGAGACGGTTCAAGAGCAAACACTGGTCAGGCTTAGGTCACGAAGTAGCATAGGCCAAGATGGGTTCTCATGTCAAGGAATCCGTGCCTGTGTCCCTTTGTCTGGGGCCCCCTGTCCTATCTGCTTGCACAAGATTTCTCATGTGTGAGGTTCAGAAAGCCTTGCTCTGACAAAGGGTGTCTGCAGCAATGAAGGGTTTGTTTGTAGGGTGCCAAGCAAGGGGAATGGGCGGCTCATGCTCGTAAGACCCGAACTCCCCAAGGCTTTTTTGGCAAGAGTGTTTGAAGATAGGGTCGTGGAAGAGCATCACAGGTCAGCTCCTAGACCTTCTTCTGATTGGCTGGTGGTGAGATAACAATGCTTTGGGAGTCTCCATCACCAACCATGGTTCTAATCCAACCAGTCTGGGCTCTGTGAGCTTATGGTCCACTTATAGTCGCCATCCTCCACCAGGTGGGGGCCGGTCTCAGGTGTTTTTAAAATTTATTTTTGATTGGAAGATGATTGCTTTGCAGTACTGTGTTGGTTTCTGTCATACATTAGCATGAATCAGCCGTAGGTATACACATGTCCCCTCCTTCTTGAGCCTCCCTCCCACCCCTCTAGATTGTCACAGCACTGGATTTCAGCTCCCTGTGTCATGCAGCAAACTCCCTCTGTCTGTTTTACACGTGGTAATGTATCTGTTTAATGCTAGTCTCTCACTTTGTCCCACCCGCCCCTTCCACCTTCTGTATATGTTTGCTACCTCTTCTGCTTCTGTTAGGGCCATACCCTTTCTGTCCTTTATTGTGACCATCTTTGCATGAAATGTTCCCTTGGCATGTCTAATTTTCTTGAAGAGATCTCTAGTCATTCCCATTCTATTGTTTCCCTCTATTTCTTCGCACTGTTCACTGAGGAAGGCTTTCTTATCTCTCCTTGCTGTTTTTTGGAACTCTTTTTGCCTCGTGTCGACAAGTCTGTTCTCTGTTTCTGCACTTCCACTGCTGCCCTGCAAACAGGTTCATCAGGATTATCTTTCTAGATTCCATATATGTGTGTTAAGATACAGTATTTGTTTTTCTAGCTTACTTCACACTGTATAATAGGCTCTAGGTTCATCCACCTCATGAGAACTGACTCAGTTGTGGTTCCTTTTTACAGCTGAGTAATACTCCGTTGAATATACGTACCACAACTTCTTTATCCATTCATCTCTTGGTGGAGTTAGTAGAGCTAACCAATGAATATAGTTACAGGAGATAACATTAATATACAGAAATCCCTTGCACTCTTACACACTAACAGTGAAAAATCAGAAGGAGAAATTAAAGAGACAATCACATTCACCACTGCACCAGAAAGAGTAAAATACCTAGGAATTGATTTACCTAAAAGGGGTCTTAGCTTTTGCAGAATTACTCAAAACTATGCCATTGTTACCTCCATCCCTATGGTAGGAACAAGGGATCCTGTAATTCTCTTGTCCTGATCATGAAAAGCTTGGCTCCTGCTCCTTGGAACTCAGGGAGGGACTAGGAGACTGAAAATGTTGTTTTCTGCAACCGAGCAATGGGGGACACAGAGTGATTTTTGTTGCCAGGAAGGTCTGAGAAGGTCTTACAAATAGCTGAGAAAGGAAGAGAAGCTGAAGGCAAAGGAGAAAAGGAAAGATATACCCATTTGAATGCAGAGTTCCAAAGAATAGCAAGGAGAGATAAGAAAGCCTTCCTCAGTGAACAGTGCAAAGAAATAGAGGGAAACAATAGAATGGGAATGACTAGAGATCTCTTCAAGAAAATTAGACATACCNCAAATAGCTGAGAAAGGAAGAGAAGCTGAAGGCAAAGAAGAAAAGGAAAGATATACCCATTTGAATGCAGAGTTCCAAAGAATAGCAAGGAGAGATAAGAAAGCCTTCCTCAGTGAACAGTGCAAAGAAATAGAGGGAAACAATAGAATGGGAATGACTAGAGATCTCTTCAAGAAAATTAGACATACCGAGGGAACACTTCATGTAAAGATGGTCACAATAAAGGACAAAAATGGTATGGCCCTAACAGAAGCAGAAGAGGTAGCAAGCATATATAGAAGAACTGTACAAAAAAGATCTTCACGACCCAGGTCACAATGGTGTGATCACTCACCTAGAGCCAGACATCCTGGAATGTGAGGTCAAGTGGGCCTTTGGAAGCATCACTATGAACAAAGCTAGTGGAGGTGACGGAATTCCAGTGGAGCTATTTCAAATCCTGGAAGATGATGCTGTGAAA
>SJYA01004541.1:0-40454 GCA_006410615.1 Neotragus moschatus
ACCCTGCTTATTTAACTTCTATGCAGAGTACATCATGAGAAATGCTGGGCTGGAAGAAGCACAACCTGGGATCAAGACTGCTGGAAGATATATCAATAACCTCAGATATGCAGATGACATCACACTTGTGGCAGAAAGCAAAGGAGAACTATAGAGCTTCTTGATGAAAGTGAAGGAGAAGAGTGAAAAAATTGGCTTGAAACTCAACATTCAGAAAGCTAAGATCATGGCATCTGGTCCCATCACTTCATGGTAAATAGATAGGGTAACAGTGGAAACAGTGACAGACATGTTTTTGGGCTCCAAAATCACGGCAGATGGTGATTGCAGCCATGAAATTAAAAGACACTTGCTCTTTGGAAGAAAAGTTATGACCAACCTAGACAGCATATTAAAAAGCAGAGACATTACTTTGCCAACAAAGGTTTGTCTAGTCAAGGCTATGGTTTTTCTAGTAGCCATGTATGGATGTGAGAGTTGGACTATAAAGAAAGCGGAACGCCAAAGAACTGATGCTTTTGAACTGGGGTGTTGGAGAAGACTCTGGAGAGTCCCTTGGACTGCAAGGAGATCCAACCAGTCCATCCTAAAGGAAATCAGTCCTGAATATTCATTGCAAGGACTGGTGCTAAAGTTGAAGCTTCAATACTTTGGCCACCTGATGTGAAGAACTGACTCATTGGAAAAGACTCTGATGCTGGGAAAGATTGAGGGCAGGAGGAGAAGGGGATGACAGAGGATGAGATGGTTGGATGGCATCACCGATTCAATGGACATGAGTTTGGATAAACTCCGGGAGTTGGTGATGGACCGGGGTAACTGGCGTGCTGCGATTCATGGGGTCACAAAGAGTTGGACATGACTGAGTGCTGAACTGAACTGAACTGAATACAGTGTTGTATATCAATTACATCTCAGTAAGACTGGAAAAAAAAATAAAATCTTTTCTATAAAGGAATGCAAAGTAATAGGGGAGGTGAGTCAAGAGAAAGTTAAGATGGAATATAATTACATTATATTCCTATTTTCCCATTTTTTAACATTAAAAATGTAGGGGAAAATATTACAGATATTTCCATGTCACATTAAAATGCTGCAGATATCAGGAAATTCGCTGGTGGTCCAGTAGCTAAGTCTTTGTGCTTCCAATGCAGGGGATGCAAGTTCAATCCCTGGTCAAGGAACTAAGATCCTACATGCCACATGGCGTGGCCAAAAATAAAATTTAAAAAATAAATGTTGCAGATATCTGGGAAAAGTGAGTTCATCATACTCCAAATTTATGGCATTTATTAGACCTTCCACTCGATTCTATTATCTCACACGTATATTTTTTCGTTAAACATTTTAGTGTTTTTGTTGACTACATTTCTGTTTATTTAGTAGATTTTGTTTCATCCAGTAAAAAGCCTAATTCTGAGAATGGATTGATGGAATTCTTTCAGCTTCAAAAATAGAACAAACAAAACAGGAAAGCCTCCCAATACCCTAAACTAAACACTGGTTTAATTTACCTTCTTAGAAGCAGAATAACACACAAGAAGTAGAGATATGGTAGAAATACTACAAATAAGACTTCATGACCACATAGGGTGGATTTCATTCATGGTATTATTCTAGTTATTTAATACTGGGTAATAAACACTGAAGTTTAGTGTCTTAAATTAGCAAGAGTCATTTATTTTGCATATGGATTTTTAATCTAGGAAGACCTTGGAGACAGGAGCTCCTCTCTGCTCCACATGGCAGCAGCTGGGGAAGCTTGACTGTGGCAGGAAGTTCCACTTCCAAGATGCGTCACTCAACTGGCTGGCAAGTTGGTCTGGCTGTTGATGAAGAGGCCAGACGGGGCTGTCAGCCAGGACCTCCACTTCCCTCAATGGGGGTCTCTCCATTGGTCCCTCAGGCTCCCAACTGTATGATGTCTCAATGCCAAGAGATTATTTGAGACATTGAAGGCTGGTGTTGCTCAAGACCTGAGCCTGGAAATTTGAGCAGTGTCCCTTCCACTATATTTTCTTGCTAAGTAGTCAGAGGGCCCAGTCAGCTTCAAGGAGAAGGGACCCATCTCGTGCTGTGGGGCGTGTCAAATAACTTATAGGCAGCTTTTATCTGTCACAGATATGATCTACGATTTCCCTTGGAACTTCTTTTTAAACCATTTTTTTGAATTGAAATATAGTTAATTTACAATATTGTATTCGTTTCAGGTGCACAACAAAGTGACTCAGTTATATATATATTATATATATATCAATTCAGTTATATAATAAATTCAGTTGCATATATATTCAGTTATATATATATGTACATATATATATATATATTCTTTTTCAGATTCTTTTCCATTATAGGTGATTACAAGATATAGTTCCCTGTCTGTGCTGCATAGTAGTTCCTTGTTTATCTATTTTATACACAGTAGTATGTATATGTTAATCCCAAACTCCTAATTTTCCCCCTCCCTTTCCTTTGGCAACCATAGTTTGTTTTCTTTGTTTCTGAGTCTATTTCTGCTTTGTGAGTAAGTTCGTTTGTATCTTTTTTTAGATTTCATATGTAAGTGATACCATATGATATTTGTCTTTCTCTGTCTGATACTTCACTTAGTATGGTCATCTCTCTCTTCTGTATTGCTGCAAGTGGCATTATTTCATTCTTTTTTGTGGCTAAGTACTAATCCATTGTATACATGTACTACATCTTTTTCCATTCATCTGTTGGTGGGGAATTCCTTCCTTTATAACGTAAGATTTCAACACATTTTAAAAGTCTTTAAAGTGGCTAGTTTAGTAGTCTTTGCAAAGAAATTCTCTCAGGTGGGAGTGGAGGGAGGGGGGCATTTTTATTCCTTTTTTAATGGAGGTGAATGCTTTCTTGGTAAGCTCTGTTGTAGGAGACAGAAAGCATTTGGAGAAAGGATCAGGGGAATAAACTGGGTCAGAAGCCACTCGGGTTTGGGTGGATGATTTCTAAATACTTTTTCACCAACTCTCCACCGGGGAAATGGGTTTGCTTCAAGGTTAACAGGAAGTCCTCCCTGTTTCAGGTGGAAACGTGATGCCTTTCTTGCACTAACCAAGCTCCTGTCTTTACCTAACTGACATGATCAAGTGCAGGGCTGCCTGTTTTTAATCCTCTGCCCTATAGTCCATGGGGTCACAAAGAGTCGGACATGACTGAGTGACTAACACTTGCACCTTCTGTCCCACTTAGAGCCTGGTTTTTGCAGAGATAGAAGGTGTCTATTAATGTTTTATGGGGCAACCCAAGGCCAGTGAGGGCAGATGCTGGGGATAAATACTGCCCTCTTCCATTCCACAGTCACACCAATTCTAAAGCACATTCCTCCTGCCCCATTTTCTCCTATACCTGTTCCATCTACATCATCTGATATAAACTCATTCTCTTGGGCTCCCATTTTTAAAAATATTTATTTGGCTGTGCTGGGTCTTCACTAGCATGCAGGATCCAGTTTGCTGAACGAGGATAGAAGCCAGGCCCCCTGCATTGGGAGCTCAGAGTCGTAACCACTGGACCACCAGTCCCTGGGCTGCCATTTTTAAAGAATATGGTTTGGAATTTGGGTTATTCTTTTTTTTTTTTTTAAATCAATGATGTGACTTTCTTGTCTGTCCTCTTTCTCTCCATTCTTTTTGTGTGGTTTCAGGGAGGAGATGCCTCCATGTTTTAATTTTTTTTTTTAAGTTTCCCCTACTTGTATCTTATCTGTATTTTTCCGTCTGTAAGGAAGCAAATCAAGTCCTTGCTTTCCAGGTCGCTGTGCTTTGGACCAGCCTGCACTGTTTTCTTTCTCTCCAGTGATGTCTCTGTGAAGTCCCTGAGTACATGAAAGCAACATTTATAGGAAATCCAGGTCATCGCAAAATCACTACTTTTGAGAAGCATTTATTCTTCTCTCTCTCACACTCACAGACACATATTGACACAAACGTACACACACACAAAGTCAAAGTACATTAGTACACCAACAGTTGAACGGGAAATGCAATAACCCAGTTTCATTTATGGCCTCCCTCTGAGTCTAACCCAAGGTCACAGTCATGTTGTCCTGAATTGTTTTATTCTTAAAAACCAGGCTTTGACTTTTCAAAACTTTTGAGTTATTTTCGCATAGGCATTCATATCAGATGGTACAAAGGGCTTTTCTCCAGTCAGTGCAGACTCACCCTGGTCCCACTCTGGCCTCTCCATGAGGCAGCGTCTCTGCCCAGCAGGACCTTGGGCTCGGACCTTCCCTCTCCACAACATTGGTAAGCCGACTTCCTGACCTCGGTTCTAGCCCCTCCAAAGGTAGAAATCACCTTATAAACATCCACTGCTCTGCAGTGAAGGAGCCTTTCCCCAGTGAGGAGGAAATGGCTTAGTTTGGCACTTCCCAGGACAGGGGCAATGAGGGGCTCTTCACCCACCCAGTTTGGAAACCATCATCCCCATGTGTCTAGAGCATAAAGGATCCTAGGATATAAAGAGACAATTGTCCAGGTCTTTCATTTTCCACTTTAATAAATAGAAAGACTAAAGAGGCCTGTCTCTCTCTTTTTGACTGTACAGCATGTGGGACCTAGTTCCCTGACTAGGGGTTGAACCCCTGCCCCCTGCATTAGAAGCACAGAATTTTCACCACTAGACTGCCAGGGAAGTCCCAAGGAGGCTATTTTTATGGGCACTGGTTGCTGCTCACACTCAGCACAGGAGCCATTTGTGGGGAATGAGAAATGTTCACCCAAATCCAGAAAACTCTTGGAAGAGCTGGTTTTCCATCTACACCCCATCAGCCATATATCTAGGAGACAGAGTGGATAACAAGCTGCAGCTGAGACTTCCTGAATCCATCAGGCCCTCCATACATGCATGGTGAGGCCTGTGTCAGTGCCCAGAGTTTTTGCCCCGTGTGGGGATGTATTTCTTATGTCTTCAGCACACCTGAGATTGTCTGCAGGACCCAGGAGTACATATCAATATTACAGTGTCCCTCCTGTGGGGGTAAAAACCATGCCATAGCAGCAGGTGAGGACCAGGGGTAGGACTCTGCGTCGGCCCACCGGGCTTAGGGTGCTGACTCTACCACTCACTTCCTGTGCAATGGTTAAAGTACTCTGCTCTCTGCCTGTTCCCTCCTCAGTAAAATAAGGACTGTCACAATAAGACCACCTTGTAGGATTGTTGTGATGGTTGATGGGAGCCAAGGCAGCATTTCAAGGTGCCTTGTCAAGACAAGACAGAGGCCAGAGGGGACTTTGCGGGAAGAAACAAGGCTAGAGATGTCTGGACATGTGGGAGGAGCAGAAGGCTGCACACCTAGGCCTGCTTATCCGTTACAGCCCAGAGCATCTGCACCACCACCGCCTGTTTGTATGGTTTATGGGGGAGATTGTCTTCATTTTTGCTCTGCCCTCCACTACCTGCTCTACACACTGGTGGTTACAGTCCCAGAGCTGCGTGTTGGCATGTGTTTGGGCACATCCTTGTGGAGTGAGATTAGAAGTGGTGAGTGGATTGGTTTTTTTTAATAACTTTTTAAAATTAATTATGTATTTGGCTGTGCCAGGTCTTAGTTGCAGCATGCAGGATCTTAGATTATCATTGCAGCGTTGTGGGATCTTCAATGGTGGCAGGTGAGATTTTTTTNCCCTTGGACTGCAAGGAGATCCAACCAGTCCATCCTAAAGGAAATCAGTCCTGAATATTCATTGCAAGGACTGGTGCTAAAGTTGAAGCTTCAATACTTTGGCCACCTGATGTGAAGAACTGACTCATTGGAAAAGACTCTGATGCTGGGAAAGATTGAGGGCAGGAGGAGAAGGGGATGACAGAGGATGAGATGGTTGGATGGCATCACCGATTCAATGGACATGAGTTTGGATAAACTCCGGGAGTTGGTGATGGACCGGGGTAACTGGCGTGCTGCGATTCATGGGGTCACAAAGAGTTGGACATGACTGAGTGCTGAACTGAACTGAACTGAATACAGTGTTGTATATCAATTACATCTCAGTAAGACTGGAAAAAAAAATAAAATCTTTTCTATAAAGGAATGCAAAGTAATAGGGGAGGTGAGTCAAGAGAAAGTTAAGATGGAATATAATTACATTATATTCCTATTTTCCCATTTTTTAACATTAAAAATGTAGGGGAAAATATTACAGATATTTCCATGTCACATTAAAATGCTGCAGATATCAGGAAATTCGCTGGTGGTCCAGTAGCTAAGTCTTTGTGCTTCCAATGCAGGGGATGCAAGTTCAATCCCTGGTCAAGGAACTAAGATCCTACATGCCACATGGCGTGGCCAAAAATAAAATTTAAAAAATAAATGTTGCAGATATCTGGGAAAAGTGAGTTCATCATACTCCAAATTTATGGCATTTATTAGACCTTCCACTCGATTCTATTATCTCACACGTATATTTTTTCGTTAAACATTTTAGTGTTTTTGTTGACTACATTTCTGTTTATTTAGTAGATTTTGTTTCATCCAGTAAAAAGCCTAATTCTGAGAATGGATTGATGGAATTCTTTCAGCTTCAAAAATAGAACAAACAAAACAGGAAAGCCTCCCAATACCCTAAACTAAACACTGGTTTAATTTACCTTCTTAGAAGCAGAATAACACACAAGAAGTAGAGATATGGTAGAAATACTACAAATAAGACTTCATGACCACATAGGGTGGATTTCATTCATGGTATTATTCTAGTTATTTAATACTGGGTAATAAACACTGAAGTTTAGTGTCTTAAATTAGCAAGAGTCATTTATTTTGCATATGGATTTTTAATCTAGGAAGACCTTGGAGACAGGAGCTCCTCTCTGCTCCACATGGCAGCAGCTGGGGAAGCTTGACTGTGGCAGGAAGTTCCACTTCCAAGATGCGTCACTCAACTGGCTGGCAAGTTGGTCTGGCTGTTGATGAAGAGGCCAGACGGGGCTGTCAGCCAGGACCTCCACTTCCCTCAATGGGGGTCTCTCCATTGGTCCCTCAGGCTCCCAACTGTATGATGTCTCAATGCCAAGAGATTATTTGAGACATTGAAGGCTGGTGTTGCTCAAGACCTGAGCCTGGAAATTTGAGCAGTGTCCCTTCCACTATATTTTCTTGCTAAGTAGTCAGAGGGCCCAGTCAGCTTCAAGGAGAAGGGACCCATCTCGTGCTGTGGGGCGTGTCAAATAACTTATAGGCAGCTTTTATCTGTCACAGATATGATCTACGATTTCCCTTGGAACTTCTTTTTAAACCATTTTTTTGAATTGAAATATAGTTAATTTACAATATTGTATTCGTTTCAGGTGCACAACAAAGTGACTCAGTTATATATATATTATATATATATCAATTCAGTTATATAATAAATTCAGTTGCATATATATTCAGTTATATATATATGTACATATATATATATATATTCTTTTTCAGATTCTTTTCCATTATAGGTGATTACAAGATATAGTTCCCTGTCTGTGCTGCATAGTAGTTCCTTGTTTATCTATTTTATACACAGTAGTATGTATATGTTAATCCCAAACTCCTAATTTTCCCCCTCCCTTTCCTTTGGCAACCATAGTTTGTTTTCTTTGTTTCTGAGTCTATTTCTGCTTTGTGAGTAAGTTCGTTTGTATCTTTTTTTAGATTTCATATGTAAGTGATACCATATGATATTTGTCTTTCTCTGTCTGATACTTCACTTAGTATGGTCATCTCTCTCTTCTGTATTGCTGCAAGTGGCATTATTTCATTCTTTTTTGTGGCTAAGTACTAATCCATTGTATACATGTACTACATCTTTTTCCATTCATCTGTTGGTGGGGAATTCCTTCCTTTATAACGTAAGATTTCAACACATTTTAAAAGTCTTTAAAGTGGCTAGTTTAGTAGTCTTTGCAAAGAAATTCTCTCAGGTGGGAGTGGAGGGAGGGGGGCATTTTTATTCCTTTTTTAATGGAGGTGAATGCTTTCTTGGTAAGCTCTGTTGTAGGAGACAGAAAGCATTTGGAGAAAGGATCAGGGGAATAAACTGGGTCAGAAGCCACTCGGGTTTGGGTGGATGATTTCTAAATACTTTTTCACCAACTCTCCACCGGGGAAATGGGTTTGCTTCAAGGTTAACAGGAAGTCCTCCCTGTTTCAGGTGGAAACGTGATGCCTTTCTTGCACTAACCAAGCTCCTGTCTTTACCTAACTGACATGATCAAGTGCAGGGCTGCCTGTTTTTAATCCTCTGCCCTATAGTCCATGGGGTCACAAAGAGTCGGACATGACTGAGTGACTAACACTTGCACCTTCTGTCCCACTTAGAGCCTGGTTTTTGCAGAGATAGAAGGTGTCTATTAATGTTTTATGGGGCAACCCAAGGCCAGTGAGGGCAGATGCTGGGGATAAATACTGCCCTCTTCCATTCCACAGTCACACCAATTCTAAAGCACATTCCTCCTGCCCCATTTTCTCCTATACCTGTTCCATCTACATCATCTGATATAAACTCATTCTCTTGGGCTCCCATTTTTAAAAATATTTATTTGGCTGTGCTGGGTCTTCACTAGCATGCAGGATCCAGTTTGCTGAACGAGGATAGAAGCCAGGCCCCCTGCATTGGGAGCTCAGAGTCGTAACCACTGGACCACCAGTCCCTGGGCTGCCATTTTTAAAGAATATGGTTTGGAATTTGGGTTATTCTTTTTTTTTTTTTTAAATCAATGATGTGACTTTCTTGTCTGTCCTCTTTCTCTCCATTCTTTTTGTGTGGTTTCAGGGAGGAGATGCCTCCATGTTTTAATTTTTTTTTTTAAGTTTCCCCTACTTGTATCTTATCTGTATTTTTCCGTCTGTAAGGAAGCAAATCAAGTCCTTGCTTTCCAGGTCGCTGTGCTTTGGACCAGCCTGCACTGTTTTCTTTCTCTCCAGTGATGTCTCTGTGAAGTCCCTGAGTACATGAAAGCAACATTTATAGGAAATCCAGGTCATCGCAAAATCACTACTTTTGAGAAGCATTTATTCTTCTCTCTCTCACACTCACAGACACATATTGACACAAACGTACACACACACAAAGTCAAAGTACATTAGTACACCAACAGTTGAACGGGAAATGCAATAACCCAGTTTCATTTATGGCCTCCCTCTGAGTCTAACCCAAGGTCACAGTCATGTTGTCCTGAATTGTTTTATTCTTAAAAACCAGGCTTTGACTTTTCAAAACTTTTGAGTTATTTTCGCATAGGCATTCATATCAGATGGTACAAAGGGCTTTTCTCCAGTCAGTGCAGACTCACCCTGGTCCCACTCTGGCCTCTCCATGAGGCAGCGTCTCTGCCCAGCAGGACCTTGGGCTCGGACCTTCCCTCTCCACAACATTGGTAAGCCGACTTCCTGACCTCGGTTCTAGCCCCTCCAAAGGTAGAAATCACCTTATAAACATCCACTGCTCTGCAGTGAAGGAGCCTTTCCCCAGTGAGGAGGAAATGGCTTAGTTTGGCACTTCCCAGGACAGGGGCAATGAGGGGCTCTTCACCCACCCAGTTTGGAAACCATCATCCCCATGTGTCTAGAGCATAAAGGATCCTAGGATATAAAGAGACAATTGTCCAGGTCTTTCATTTTCCACTTTAATAAATAGAAAGACTAAAGAGGCCTGTCTCTCTCTTTTTGACTGTACAGCATGTGGGACCTAGTTCCCTGACTAGGGGTTGAACCCCTGCCCCCTGCATTAGAAGCACAGAATTTTCACCACTAGACTGCCAGGGAAGTCCCAAGGAGGCTATTTTTATGGGCACTGGTTGCTGCTCACACTCAGCACAGGAGCCATTTGTGGGGAATGAGAAATGTTCACCCAAATCCAGAAAACTCTTGGAAGAGCTGGTTTTCCATCTACACCCCATCAGCCATATATCTAGGAGACAGAGTGGATAACAAGCTGCAGCTGAGACTTCCTGAATCCATCAGGCCCTCCATACATGCATGGTGAGGCCTGTGTCAGTGCCCAGAGTTTTTGCCCCGTGTGGGGATGTATTTCTTATGTCTTCAGCACACCTGAGATTGTCTGCAGGACCCAGGAGTACATATCAATATTACAGTGTCCCTCCTGTGGGGGTAAAAACCATGCCATAGCAGCAGGTGAGGACCAGGGGTAGGACTCTGCGTCGGCCCACCGGGCTTAGGGTGCTGACTCTACCACTCACTTCCTGTGCAATGGTTAAAGTACTCTGCTCTCTGCCTGTTCCCTCCTCAGTAAAATAAGGACTGTCACAATAAGACCACCTTGTAGGATTGTTGTGATGGTTGATGGGAGCCAAGGCAGCATTTCAAGGTGCCTTGTCAAGACAAGACAGAGGCCAGAGGGGACTTTGCGGGAAGAAACAAGGCTAGAGATGTCTGGACATGTGGGAGGAGCAGAAGGCTGCACACCTAGGCCTGCTTATCCGTTACAGCCCAGAGCATCTGCACCACCACCGCCTGTTTGTATGGTTTATGGGGGAGATTGTCTTCATTTTTGCTCTGCCCTCCACTACCTGCTCTACACACTGGTGGTTACAGTCCCAGAGCTGCGTGTTGGCATGTGTTTGGGCACATCCTTGTGGAGTGAGATTAGAAGTGGTGAGTGGATTGGTTTTTTTTAATAACTTTTTAAAATTAATTATGTATTTGGCTGTGCCAGGTCTTAGTTGCAGCATGCAGGATCTTAGATTATCATTGCAGCGTTGTGGGATCTTCAATGGTGGCAGGTGAGATTTTTTTTTTTTTTTTTTTTTTTTAGTTGTGGCATGTGGAATCTAGTTCCCTGACCAGGGATCAAACCCCAACTGCATTGGGAGCAAGGACTCTTTCTTAGCCACTGAACCACCAAGGAAGTCCTGGTGAATGGATGGTTAAATAGCCCATCAAACCTCAAACAGAGCCTGCCCTCGAGGAGGCCAGGCAGGCAGGGAGAGGACAATAATGGGGAGCAGCGAGAAGCGAGGTGAACTTGGATTTTGGTTTTGAGACAGATGTAAACTGCAAGCATCGTAAGTCTCATCCACTCCCATACTTCTCCTGCTCAAGCAGGAGCGGGTGGAGGGACTGGTCTCTGCTGTTGAAGAGGTGGTTTCTCAGCATTTCAGATGGCGAAGGGGTGGACACTGCTGGATTTCAAGCTGAGAACTTCCCTGGGAGCGAAGGGAAGGGGCTGGGAAAGGAACCCTGCCATGGTGGAGGAAGCTGAGTCTGTGGAGCAGCACTTGAGTGGGAAGAGTCCAGTGTCAGTCTCTACTTTGATCCATCTACACTTCTCCTTATTCAGGGCATCTGGACTTGTTCTCTCTGGAAGGTGCCACCTTGTTGGGTTTCTAGGTGCAGGCCTCAGTACTGCAGAGGCCAGTACTGAATGTCCTAGATAAGTTTCTTCCCCCTTCTCTCAACACCCAACACTGTGTCCCTGGACTTCTCCCTGAATTATTTTCCAGCCCATACACCTCCTAATTATTCCCATTTATTAATCAAGTCTGAGATGAGTGATCCTTCTTCATCAAAGCCTCCCTGACCCCCGAGCCAGCTCATGGTCCTTTGCTATAAGCTTTCTGAGCACACTGCATTCTCCTTCAGGCAAACAGGGCCTGCTTCCTCCTGGGTCATTTCTGTCTTCTCAGGTTATTTTGGGCTGGAATGGGAGCCCTCTTTTGTGCAACAGGGCACTCTGTAGGTCCTTCCACTCCATTTTGTCATTACACTGAGTTATAATTGGCTATTCATGTTCCACATTCATCTGTGAGCTCCTTGATAGCAGGAGCTACATCAGTCAGCTATTGCTCCAGTAATGCTGAGTAACAAATCACCCTGAAAGGTCAGTTCTTAAAACAAGTTTGTTTTTTTCTTTTTTAGTTTCACAGGTCAGCTGGCTTTGGCTGCATGCTGCAGGTTGAATCCAGGTCGACTCCACGTATCTTGCATCTCCTTGAAACCAGTGGCTTGAGATCTCCAGAACATGCTCTTCTCATAGTGAATGGCTGGAGCTCAGGAAAAAACCATCCACGAGGGCACCCAAAACTTCTGCTCACATCACACCCACTCATGTTTCTCTGACCAAGGTAAGTCACCTGGGCATGTCCCAACTCAGTGAGACAAGGAGGTATCTTGCCCCCAAGGCAGAGGAAGAGAAGAATGAGTACAAGCTATTAATGCACAGTAATTAACTCATCACGGGAGCCACGAAGTAGATGTCTTTAAATCTCCAGTATTTAGCATGGGACCCACCACAGGTGGGTATTATGTAAAGGTTGAACGAATGAAGAAGGTTGTGTTCTCTTTCCTGGGGGTAATAAGGATGTTGGGGCTCACAGATTTCCCTCACAGAGAGATGATATCACACAGAAGTAAGAGGTCAGCCTAGAGAGTAAATTTCTTCTCTTCCTCTTACTGACTGTGGCCTTGGCAAGTTACTTACTTAACCTTTGTGAACCTCATTTTTTTCCCTTATAAAATGGAAATGATGCTGGCAGTCTGGAAATGGTGCCTGCCTCAACAGGTTATTGCAAACATTAAATGAGATTACCTATGTCAAACGCTGAGCACCACGCCTGGAGTTGCATAAACATTGTAAATGCTAGCAGATGTTATTACCAGTAGTATTATTACTGCTGCCATTTTATATTCTGCCAGTCAGGGAGAAAATCAGCTGAGTTGCTGTGAATTAAATGGAAGAGAATCTGCTGGTCTGGACATTAACATTTCCAATGTGGCCCACGTTTGCCTTCAGTCTTAAGCGGTTCCCATAATAACCTAGACCTAGGAATTGTAGGAAAGGAAGAGTACACAAAAGAATGGGTGATAGGCAAGAAACCAAACTCTCTCTCTCATGCCTGGGTATAGCAGGGTGGGGCCAAGAAGAAGCGCTTATCTAAGGACATCATGGCATCCCTCTGTCCAGCATGTCATGCTGTTCTGCAGGGAGCAAGAGAACGGACCTCTGAGGGGCGGCTCAGTTAGAGGGCAGCTCTGGAGTGGACGTGAGGATGAGGTGGTATTCCCCATCATGTCCCTGGTGCTCCAGGTGTGTGGGCAGGGTGACATTTCCAAGCCCATAGCCGGGCCTCCTAAATGGTCGGGGTATTCTGTACCTATAGCACATCCTGCCAGAAAGGCAGAATCCAGGGAGGGTGGGGACCAAGGACCAAGAGGGAGCTTCATGGCCACCATGGTAGAGGTATGTGGGTGCTGGCAGGCAGGTGAGCAGGGCGGTCTAGATGCTGCTGTTGCCACAACGTCCTTAGAAGACTGTGCCCCTCAACCAGGGTGGTATGACAGGTGTGGAGAGAGCGTTGAGCTAGAAGCGCTAGGAGTAGAGAAGGGGCAGGTGGGGCCGTGGAGGTGGTGAGTGGGTGGCTTTTTTCTGTCCCAGCCATGGTGCCATGGGAGACAGGGAAAAGCAGGCGTGTGGACATGGTCCCATGCCCCTCGCTACCAGCTATGTGGCAAGGGGACGTTATCTCCTTTCCCTGGGTTCAGTGCCCTTCTCTGTCATTCAGGGAGGTTGGAGCCCACTCTTCCACTCAACAAACACTAGTGGCGCTTCCCCCAGGAGCCAGGTGCTATTCCACGGCCTTGGAGATACACCTATGGAAAAGATAAAGGTTATCAATGAAGATTAGATTTGGCCTTGTATAACAGAAAGTCCAAAGAACAGCATCATAGATGAAACAAGAGATTCACTTATGTATATCACTTAAATCAAGTCTAACGACCCCAGATCCGAGCTGGCACAGTGGCCTCATAATCACCAGGGACACAGGCTTCCTTCCCGTGAATCCCTGAAAACATTTGAGGTAATTGTTTTAAAGATCTTGCTGTTAATTCCACCATCACTATCCCTCCAAGCCTATTTCCAATGAATTTTTCCCAGACTTTGGGTCACATTATCCTATTTCTTCATATATCTAGTAAGTTTCACACTGGATGCCGTATATTTTGAACTTCACATTATTGAATGCTGAATTTTGTTTAAAAAGCAGTGAACCTTTCTGGGCTTCCCAGGTGGCGCTCAGTGGGTAAAGAATTTGCCTGCAATGCAGGAGATGTGGGTTTAATTCCTGGGTCAGGAAGATCCCCTGAAGGAGGGCATGGCAACCCACTCTAGTATTCTTGCCTGGAGAATCCCATGGACAAAGGAGCCTGGTGGGTTACAGTCCATAGAGTCGCAAAGAGTTGGACACAACTGAAGTGACTGAGCATGCACGAACAGATAAGTTAACTTCCTTCTGAAGTTTGTTTCTAAGCTTTTAAATTTTCTTAGGGTGAGTCATGTTGTTGTTTAGTTGCTAAGTTGTGTCTGACTGTTTTGCTACCCCATGGACTGTAGTGCATCAGGCTCCTCTGTCCATGGGATTTTCCAGGCAAGACTACTGGAGTGAGTTGCCATTTCCTTCTCCAGGGGATCTTCCCAACCCAGGGATGGAACCTGCCTCTCCTACATCGGCAGATGGATTCTTTAGTTCTGAGCCACCAGAGAAAACCTAGGGTGGGTCATAAACAGGTTTAATCCTAAGATTAGTTAGTGCTGCTACTAAGATGTGACTCACTTGAAGTCTCCACACAAAGAACCCGAGAATCTGAGACATTCTTTATAAAAGCAGATCAGAATTTGGTCATCTCTCAGCTCTGTAAACTATTTTGCTTACAGCTCCCTGATTTTTCTTTCCATAGCTTTTTGGGTCTTCATTCTCTGTTTATGTGATTTGACAATCAGCAACAGATGCAGGGGATCCCTGAACATTTTTCTGGAGCTATTTATTTAAGCAAAATCTCTCTGTCCAGTGCCATGTCTTGAATTTCCAGCTCCTTCATCTTTTCTGAATGGCAACCCCTGTCTCTTCAACTGAGAAAGAGCGCTGCTCTGCTTGGATTCCCTTCTCTGCAGAAAGCACCTCCAGACAGAAAGCCAGGGTGACAAGAGGCTCATTTTTTTTTATCCTTTTCTCAGAGATGAGTGTTGCCTAATGTCTCAAAACTGTTGCCTTGAATATTTTGTTCAGTTTCATAGTTCTTAACAGTGAGAAGATAAGTCTGATCCCAGTTACTTCATCATGGCCAGAAATAGAACTTCCTAATATCTTTTTAACACCCATAACAATTAACATTAAACTGACTACACAGTTTAAAATGTTGAATTAAAAAAATGAAGCAAACATTGATCTACTGCATTATTACTCATAAAAATTGCATGCATGTGTACCTTCATGACATGGTGCTAGGCCCCAAGGAAGGTGGCAGTTTATGGAACAGTCTATTCCTAAGAATTCCATCTCATTAAAATGCACGATAGATTAAAATATATTCATGAGAAGCACAAAATAAGATTAACTGTGCATACAAGTGTGGTTTTAAATGCATTTAAAACAAGTCACACTTTCACAGGCATTTAAATAAGTCTGATGGGGTCCCATAAGAGGTGAGAGAAGGGAATGGAAACAAGTCATGTTGGTAGCAGAGGCGGAAACGGAGTCAAGAATTTTTACTCATTTTCATAGATTGTCATCTAGGGGATCTGGGAAAAACTAATCTGGAAAAATCAGTCTACTGTATTAAATGTTTTTTCACAGATTCTGTCAGGGCGTAGCTTTATCTGTTCTGAGAGAACTGCCATGAATACAGCATTCACAAAGAAAATCTGTTTACATATTCCTGGAATGTTTGGAAAGTTTTTAGTTTTTGCTTTGTCTGGAAGTGAACACACACTATGTGAGTTTTTCAGAAGCTTTCAAAACCTCCTATTCTTTTTTTTTTTTTTTTAAACTTCTTCTTTTTTATTGGGGTATAGCCAATTAACAATGTGATAGTTTCAGGTGGACAGCAAAGTGACTCAGCCATAATTACACGTGTATCCTTTCTCCCCCAAACTCCCCTCCCATCCAGGCTGCCACATAACATTGAACAGAGTTCCCCGTGCTATATAATAGGCCTTGGTTGGCTATCCATTTCAAATATAGCAGTGTGTACACGTTGATCCCCAGTTCCCTAACTTTCCCTTCCCTCAGGTAACCGTAACTTCATTCTCTGAGTCTGTGAGTTTTATTTTTTAAATAAATTCATTTGTATCATTTTGTTTTAGATTTCTCATATAAGGGATATCGTATGATATTTCTCTTTCTATATCTGACTTCACTCAGTATGACAATCTCTAGGCCCATCTATGTTGCTGTGAATGGCATTATTTCATTCTTTTTTAATGGCTGAGTAATATTCCATCACATATAGGTACTATATCTTTATCCATTCCTGTGTTGATGGACAGTTAGGTTACTTCTCTTATTTGGTTACTGTAAACAGTGCTGTAACGAATACTGAGGTGTCAACATCTCTTTTATATTGAAAGCAATTGCTTGTGAGTTTTTCCTTCTCTGAAACCCCAAATCACCTGGCCCAATGACATCTCCATTCTCAACTCTCCATTCTCTTCCCTTTACTACCGTCTACAGCTGGCCTCAGCGCCTTTGCCCATGTCTGGAAAGCTCCTCCTCTCCTACCACCCCCACTTTGCTTGAATACCTCTTTGTCATCTTCTATGTTTCAACCCTTCCACCATCATCCGCTTTAATAACACTATCCCTTTAATTCTCCCCATGAGATCCTGTTCTTTTCCTTCAGAGAATGAGTGCTGGTTTGTTCCCCCGGGCCGTTTGTTCTCGGTTCCATCCCCCCATCCTTCCTCTGACCCCACTCTTACCTCTAGGGGACTGACTCCTGTGAACTGTATGTCCCAGACTTCCCTGCTTCCTGACTTCTGCAGAGGCTCAGCCTTTGGGAGGTACTGATGGATGTCCGAAAGGCAGGAGGAGGGGGCGAGGTTGGATTTTCTCCCTTCTCTTTTGGCGTTGATTTCTCTATTTGAACAGTGATTGAAGTTTCCCTGTGCCTTCCGTTAACACTAGGCATCTGCTCATTCCATGGGCCCAGTCCTTCCTGGGCAGCTCCTGTCTTGGTTCCCCTCTCCCAAGTGGCCCCAGGTTCTGGACTCTGACAACAGCCCCCGCCACCTTCCCTCTGACCCTTTGCTGAACGTCTTCGTGCTGCTAATAATCTTTGGGTTCCTTCTCTGTCCTAGATTTCTCAGCATTTCCATCACTCATGTGAGTAACAAATCCCCTGCATTCAGTTCTCTCTGATCTGTATACACTGAGTGGCTTCTCTCTTCCCTCGCTGGACCCTGACTGATCAAGCGTGCATCTCAAATTATAGATACAAATGTACTGACTGCTGTGTTTTTGTTTTGTTTTGTTTCTTTGCATCGGGTCTTAGTTGCAGCGTGTGGTATCTTTTTTTGGTTTTTCAGTTGCAGCATGGGGGTTCTAGATCCCTGATCAGGGCTGGAACCCTGGCTCCCTGCATTGGGAGCATGGAGTCTTAGCCGCTAGACCACCAGGCAAGTCCCTCAACTGCTGTGTGTTTTTAATCTACTATCTGAATACCTCCCTCTCCCCCTCCCACATACTCTATGAAAAAAAGAAAAATGTCTATTTTCTTCACTATAGGATCTCTAACACCCAGAACAGTGCTTGGTTTTGGGTGCTTCTCTAGTTAATATTTGTAGATTAAATGCTTAAAAGGGAAGGTGGCAGTGATGAGATCAAACATACCCTCAACCCCAGGTGACCCAAGTATTTTCTTACCTTGGCTCAGGTCCTATAGATTGTCGAGAGCAAATCATAGTGAGCCATCCCTCATGGTTATGCAAAGAGAAAGTTTTACTGTGGGGAAACCAGAATGATGAGCCTTGCTGCTATTATTGTTTTTGCTTTTTCTTTTCTTTTTTCAAATTCCACTTTAGTAGAGAGAAAACTTTCTCATTTCCCATTTCAGCTCACTGAATTATTCATCAAAAATGTTCCGCTGGTATTTCCTCCTCTGTTAGAGTTTGGCAGTTCCAGAAACACTCTGCCCTAGAGTTGCAATCAGAGCAATTAGCAGCCCCTTACGGGACCCAGCCTGTTCATGCCCTCAGCTTCCCAGCCTGGGTGGTGTGGAAGGAGAATCAGCCCTGCCTGGAGCTGGATAGATTTTCCTGTACGGGTGGGGCTGGCCTGAACTTGAAACCTGATTGAACCCCTGCAGGCTCCCCACTCTCCTTTGTTGGGACCAGCAGGTCAAGTAACCATCCTGCTAAGAGCTTAGGAGTTCTGCTAACACCTCCCCTTGTCTGACAAGCTGATTCCTTTGTGTTTCAGATTCTCTGGCTAGAACGGGAAAGGCAACCCTTGCCTCATGGTGGTGTTGGGGCGGTATGGGGTCCACCTTGGCCCTAAGCAGTGTCCACCACTGGGATTCCAGTGGTGTCTGCCAATTGGTAGAAGGTTTCTCCAGAAGTCAATTTGCCTGGAAGGATGATTTCTCTCCAATCGGCATTTTCATTTCATTACGAGCTTTTTTGTATTACATGACTTCCATCCCTGCTGTCTCTCATCTGTATAAATCCACCCTTGTGGATTCACATCTGTGTCCTGGTCAGAGCAGTGAAAAATGAAAGAGCCGTACAATAGCTCTTTGAGTAAAACAGGAGATGGCATACTTCCCACCATCCTAGATCTCTTTGGGGGTCCTGTGTGGTGCTGTCAGCAAGAGGACACCTAGGGCACCGGCATGAAGCTATGGCTCAGTGATGCTGGGCCCCACACTTCTCCTTTGCCCTGGTGGCTCTGCTTGCAGGAGACACAGGTTAAATCCCTGGGCCATGAAGATCCCCTGAAGAAGGGAATGGCAACATACTCCAGTATTCTTGCCTGGAGAATTCCATGGACAGAGGATCCTGGGAGGCTACAGTCCACAGGGTTGCAAACAGTTGGAGGGGACTGAACAACTAACACTTTCCCTACTTTTTGTCTTTGCCACAAACTTGCAAGCCACCTTTCTTCTTTGCCAGCGTCCCTGATAGGCTCTGCCACCAGGGGGCGCTGGAGAGACTGGAAGGTTGTAGAAGGAGGATGCTTGCCCCTGTCTTCTGCTCCCATGAGCAACGCCTCACAGTCCTGCTTCTTCTCATCAGCACCAGCAGCTGTTTCCTAAAGCAGCCTCTAAATGCACACTGCAGTTTTCCCATTTTCCAAATCTAGCTGCGTTGCTCACTACCAGGCCAGAGACACTGCACAAGCTGGCTGTCTTGCCCTCTCAGAGTCTTGGTCTCAGCCCCAGGGGCAGGCAGCCTTTGAGCTCAGGACACCCGCTGGCTGCTCCTCCACCTCCTCCCAAGATACCAAGGTCCCAGCTCCACCAGGTACCCTCTCCAAACTCCTAAATGTTTTAATAATTCCAGTCTCTTGCCTTGGTACCCCCAGCCAGAGGGGAGATAGCTGCGTCTTGCACTCGCTACCTCTCACTACCTTCTTAATGTTATGGTGAACAATTCTTCCATACAATGTTATATGTAAGTTACAGCTCAGTAAAACTGGAGGAAAATGAAGATTCCCATTAAGTCATTTAAAAAAAATTCTTCATAGAAAATTCTCTCTGTTCAAATACCTGGTGCTTCCTGACTCCTCACAGGACCCTAATTGATCCCCGAAATGGGAAGCAGGGCAAGCAGTGCATAGCCCATGAGGATGTGGGCAGAGGATGTGGGTCGGGGTGGGAGAGCAGTGGCAGACCACCAGTCAGCTCTGGGTGAGCCACGACCAAGATACCAGCAAAGCACATGTACAGGGAATCTGGGTCTTGAAAGCACAACACGAACCTGGGAGCCACAGGCTTAGAGATCCAGGCATACTTGGCCAAAGGGGCTTGATAGCCAGGAAGCCCTCCCCACCACAGTCTATCTGAGCAAGCAGGGGAGCAAATGGATGAGTCCTCGGTGGGCTGGCCTGTGGAGAGAGGAAGAGATGCCTTTTCCAAGGGTGCTCTGATTGGACCTGTCTCCATGACCCTCAAAATGTCCTGTCTGCTTCCGGTCTCAGGGTTTGACAGAGTACATGGTCTAGGTGGCACACTGTTGACCAACCCCAGGCTCATGACTTCTTCAAGGTCAAGCTTAGGTGCTGCTGCATTAATGGGGCTCCCATTATATGTGTATGTATGTGTGTATATATATATATATATATATATATCCTAAGCATCTCTCTTGTCTCTGCACTTACAGCACTGATGCTCAGCACTACTTGTGGGGCCTGGGGAGAAGGTCCTGGAGGAACAGAACTGTTGTCTGTGCACACTCAGTGAGGTGTCAGTATGAAAAGAAACCTGGTAGTTTCTTTTCTATCTATCTACCTGCCTGCCTATTATCTACCTGCCTATCTATCGAAGGTATTGGTTCCTCGTAGGTGTTTGATAAGTAGTAACTGAGTGGGTGAACGGATGAATGAATGGACGTCTCCCCTACGACTGAGAGACAGGCAGTCTGGAGCAGGGCCGCCTGTCGCTGCTTCCCTCTTGCATTCTTGATGCCCAGTGATACATGTCACTTATCCTGGGTGAGTGTATGACCGAGGAAATGAGGTAAGGTGGAGAGGAAGGACACCTAGAACACAGAAATGGCCCAGAGATGTGCATCCTAAGCCCGCTGGCCCGCCCTGCCTCCACCTCCGGGTGCCTGTGACAGGTGTCTGCAGTCTGGCCCTGGAGAAGCCTCTCCCACCTCATGTCACCCTCCCCTGGCCTCCTGGCCTCTCTCCTTTCCTGCCACCGCCCGGCCCGCACCCCCACAACTCTGCCTGCAGCCCCACATCGCATTAGCAGCTGGCTGTTCCTGTCAGAGTCTCCAGGAAGATCATCTATCCGGAAAAGTGTGTGCGAATTACTCAATCAATAAGAACTGCTAACCTCTCCGTACACGGCCTCTCTGCAGAGATCACTGCAGCCCTGCAGCTTCTTGAATGAATATGAAGGAAGCAGAATAAGCTTACTGGGCATAACTCACAGGCCCGGGTGGGGGGGCAACCGCACTTCCCTGCGATTCCACAGATAAGCGCTACCCCACCTCCACTTTTGTTCTTGGCATTGCGTTTTAGCACTGACAGAGCTAAGCTGTAAGAAAGCACAGATCTTGCCGTGTGCTCAGCGCCTTCGAAACCTCAGCCCAAGCCAGAGGTCACCTTAAAAGGCCCGCCTCACAATCCATCTATGTCATGCCTATCCCTTACCAGTTCAGGGAAGGGTAGAAACTTTCATTTGTTTAGGGCAGAAAGTTTTGTCTGCTCATCCAAAACCATTTTAAAGAAGAAAACTATTTATAACATGAACATTCAAAATTAAAAGAGACTATTCTTTTGCGTTTTTTTTTGTTGTTGTTGTTGCACCAAGCAGCATGTTGTATCTTAGTTTTTTTTGTTGTTTGTTTCACCAAGCAGCATGTTGTATCTTAGTTCCCCGATCAGGGACTGAACCTGTGCCCCTGCTCTGGAAGCAGGGAGTCTTAACCACTGGACTGCCAGGGAATCCCCCTATTCTTTCTGTTCAAGTTTTTATTGGAGTATATTTGCTTTACAATGTTGTGTTATTTTCTGCTGTACAGCAAAGTGAATCAGCTCTACTATACATATATTCCCTCTGTTTTGAATTTCCCTTCCTTTAAGAGTAGACTGTTCTGATGATTAATAATGACAGCTAGAACTTGCATTGCACCGATTGCTTATTTCAGATAGAGTGTGGTCTAAATGCTCTACATATGTTAATTCACTTGATACAACTATTCTATGAAGTGGTGATTATTGTTGTTATCCGCATTTTGCAGATGATAAAAACAGAGGCATAGAGATGTTAAATAACCAGTCTATGGTCACACAGCTAGAGAGTAGAAGAGGCAGGACTTTACTCCAGGGCCCCTGCTATAATAGGTCAGTTCAAATCTAACACAGATTTGTAGCAGAGTGACTTAGAGGTATGCATTTTCTCCTCCCTCTCCACACCTCAAGAAGGTAACTGAGCGTTCTGTGTTTCCTCTCCTGTGCCTTTTCCAGTGCAGATGGGAGAAACTGCTCAGGGACACCCATTCCTTCTGCTCCTTGGGTGAGGCTGCATTATTCTGGAGCCATTACGTGAAAGCCTCCTTCCTGCTCCCCTCTGTGACTGCTTAGACTGGGAAAACAAAAGGTGGAGGAGGGGTGTCCTGTGTGAGGATGCTCATGAGTCCATGAGCTCAGTCCTGCTTCCAGCATCTGGTCTCTCTACCAGAGGGCCGGCTCCCTTACCATCCAGCTTAGCCACTGTGTAGGGAGCGGCAGGGTCCCCTGGGCTGGCCCTTGGCCAAGGACTGACAGGCAGTGGGGTTGAGGGGGTCCCTTCCCAGCCCTCTTACTTCTACTGGGCTTCCTTCCCTTCCTAGTCTCATTTCCCCCTCCCCCCGTGGAGTTCTGGGGAGCACTTGCTAATATAGAGCATCCACTCAGATACCCATCTCTCCCTCTGCTTCCGGGAACCCTGCCTAAGACACCACCTTCTGGGCTAATGCACCAGAGAGGAAATGCTTCTTCTAAGTGTGGTAGTGCTTGGAGCTTGGAGGAAGGGCAGCCAGGGCAGGGGGGAAGGGGAGCAGGCATCCCCCTCCTCTCTTCTCCTGCACCCTGGTTTCCTGCTGGCGCTGCCCATTGGCAGGAGTGGGCTTCTGCCACGTTCTAGTGCCCAAAGCACATCACACAGCCTGCCCAGATTCAAGGGGTGGGGAAGGAGACTCCAGAGGGAGGGGTGAGGTTGGGCCATTTGTATAATGTGCTGTCCCATCCATGCAGAGTACCCCCAGAAAGGCCTTCTGTTCTCTGGATGTCATCCTTGGGACCAGCACAGGGCCTGCCACCAGGAAGCAGCCAGCACACAGTAGGACCCCACACACAACTCTGAAAAAATGAGTAAGAGGCCAAGCCTCTGAGGCCTTTCCTCCATCACTGGCCTCAGTGCTGGGCTTCTCAGCCTCTGCAGAGCAGGGGGAAACCAAGGGGTCAAGGTGCCACATCCTGCCCTAGACAGGCTGCTAACCCAAGGGAGGGCTTGACTGGCTGATAACAGGGCAGACCCTAGAGCTCTGGGAGGAAACGCAGAGAAGGGAGAGAATCCTTATTCCAGGATGGCCACTATCCTGACTCAGGGTCCCTCCCTGCTATCCAGAGTGTCTCAGGTTAGATTTTGCAGACACCAGCTCTCCTAGTGATGCCGTTACTAAGCTTTCATGTCTGCAGAAGTGCTCTCCAAGAGATTTTTGTTGTTGGGTGGGGCTTTTTCTTAAGGTATTTTTTGTCCTTGTCAGTTCATCTAGAGAGTTGTTAACAAGATTTTGTAAGAATAAAATTGTTTCAGAAAGAAGGAGGAGGAGAAGAATGAGGAAGAGAGAGGGAGAGGAAGTGAGGAAGGGAAGGAGGGAGAGGGGAAGAGTCCTAAACTGCTGGATCTTCAAGGCTTGAAGAAATTGTTCCAATTCTTTTTTTTTTTCCTTTTTGCAAAGAAATAACAGGCCCACAGTGAAAGAAAGTGAAAGTGTTGGTCACTCAAGTGTGTCTGACTCTTTGGGACTCCATGGACTGTAGCCCACCAGGCTCCTCTGTCCATGGAGTTCTCCAGACAAGAATACAGGAGTGGGTAGCCATTCCCTTCTCCAGGGGATCTTCTTGACCCAGGGCTTGAACCTGGGTCTCCTGTACTACAGGTGGATTCTTTACCATCTGAGCCGCCAGGAAAGCCCCAGTAGAAAACACACACACACACACACACACACACACACACACACACACACACACACAAACTGGTCAGTTTTTCCTCAGTCAGCTAGTGACACAGCCATGGGGACTCAGTGACAGAGCCCCAGCCAAGGGGACACAGGAGGCAGCCAGATGCCTGAGATGGACTGATGGGGGTGGGGTGGGGCAGAGTCAGGTGACCCTTGAGTGCATCCCTCCCTCTGGAGTTTTCTGCAGATGAAGGCATGCGGTCTCCACATTCCTGTCCCTTCTCCCCAGTAACCAAGTCAGGGTCTGCAGTCCCGCCATAAGCATGCAGTGAAAACCTTTCTCTCTGCCTGCTTCCCCACTTTACATGGGTCCTCCATCACCCAGCAGGGCCCACCTCACGGCCCAGAGCCTGAGGTCCACCGGCCCTCTGAGAAAATAAAGAAATAAGGTTAAGAACAAAGAGCTCTCAAGTTTCAGCCAAGGTGTGGGCTGGAGTGGGAGCTGTCTTCTGCCAGGAGGTAATGGCTGTAAATCAGACCACACTGGATGGAAATTCTGCTGCGTTTTGAAGTCCATTTGGTCTTATTGCTTGTTCAGCTTCTTAATGCATTAATGATAAAACACCAGGGTGAATATGTATTCCAAAAAAAATTGCATTTAATCAATACTGCACTTACTCCATTTGGCTATGCTGAAGTGGTAAACAGGACTTAGGCAGACTCCAGGGCACAAAACGCTTCACCATCTCAAGGCCTTTCCCAGCACAGGGAGGATCCGAGGGGCGGCAACTCCCAGGAAGGAAGCAGCCAGCCTGGAGGCCCTGTGGTCAGAGAACTGAGAACACAGAAAGGCCTTCTAGGGAGAACCAGCCGCCAGGGCTGGTGCTGAAAAAGGCCAGGTCCTGCCTCAGTTGCATGCCCTCTGCCCCCTCAGCTGCATGCCCTTCCCTCTCTTCCTGCAACTCTCCCGCCTATGAAGTGGGGTTATGGCGTTAGCATCACTCCCCCAGTGCAGTGTTAACTCTGGGATGAGAGAGGTGTTTGATAAACACAGGTGTCGTTGTAAGAAGCAAGCAGGTTAATAGGTGTTCAGGGCTCTGTGGCACTGGCCATGCGAAACCTCCATGAATGTTAGTTATTGTTTACGTTGGCGCCCACTCCACCCCACGTCCACCTCTTGGGATCCCAAAGCATTGTCTTTGGCAGGAGCTACTTGCCTGGTTTCAAAAAGGGCTTCAAGTCCAAATCTAAGCTCCTCATTTTATAGACAAGGAAATGAAAGTCCAGAGAGGCTAAGTGAGTTGCCCAAAGTCACACAGCTGGCAAGAGACAGAGTTTACTCTTCTCATCCCTGAACTCTGACTTCTGACTGTGCCTGACTTAAGTGATCTGGAATGGCAAAGAGGAGGAATCTCCATGAACAGGATACTCTGTAAGTATTTATTTAACACTGATATAGAGAAGGGGCTGAGCTCTCTGAGGGAAAAGAAGCTTATTAGCAGGAACCCACCTTGCCCCTCCCATTCAGCTAAACCAGAGCCCTTCATTAAAGGAGACCCACCTGCCTTGGGAGACAGTCTAGAGACTCCTTGCAGTGTTCGCAAGCATTTTCTTCATCAAATGCTTACTAAGTGACCTGTCAGCCACCAGGCCACTGCATCGTGTCCCTGAGGGGCATACTTTCCCTCAAGCAGCTTATCAAAGGATTCCTTCCAAACACATGCTGCTCAGGGTCTCTGCTCTGAGAAAATCCTGCTAATGCAATTCACCACTTCCTGTTCCATCTCTGAGAGCCTGACTCCCTGTTACTGCCATCATCTGCCCTTTTACCCAGCTTCACCCCTGGGCAGCAGCTCCCTGGTATATAAACAAAAGCACATGAAACAATGGCACTTAGATTGAGCAGGCTGTTCTTGGGTCAATACCATGTATTCTGGAAAATTCAGTGAAGTCAGCAGGCCTAGGGTATGCCGATTACCAAAGTAGACACTTGATAGCTGCTCACTAAAGCTAAAACCTCTTTGCCCACAATGGTGGCCAACAACTGGACCCATGTCCCCTCGGAGCCAGGCTTGCCCCGTTTCCTGCTTCTTCCTCAGGGAATGTCCTGCATTATCTTTGTTCTTTTCTTCAAAACAACCCCCAGCCAGTCCATCTCCAACCAAGAGGCTTCTGTCTCCATTCTCAGTGCCGTCGACGGTGGGGGGACAGCAATGTCACACCTCAAGTGCCCCCAGATCCTGGGCGCCAGAGGTGGGCGGGTGGGTGACCATTCAGACTAGTGGGCATTCCACACCCAGGTCTGCTGTGTCCACTATACCAGCCACTTCCCCATGTGCCTGCCAAGACCTGTCTCCGTGCCTGACTTCATGAGGTAGACCATGGGGCCCAGCCACCCAAGAGCTGGTTACAAGACCAAGGTGGATTTTTTATTTTAGGTTGGCACAGCAAAGTGATTTGGTTATACATATACGATGACGTTGTTCAGCTGCTAAGTCGTGTCCCAATCTTTTGTAACCTCATGGACTGTAGCTCGCCAGGCTCCTCTGTCCATGGGATTTTCCAGGCAAGAATACTGGAGTGGGTTGCCATTTCCCTTTCCAGGGGATTCTTCCTGATCCAGGGATTGAACCTGGGTCTCCTCAATTAGCAAGCAGGTTCTTTACCACTGAGCCACCTGGGAAGCCCATACATATGTGTATATGTTCTTTTTCAGATTCTTTTCCATTATAGTTTATTACAAGATATCAAATGTAGTTCCCTGTGCTAGACTGTAGGACCTTGTTATCTATTGCATAAATAGTAGTGTGTATCTGGGCTTCCCAGGTGGCGCCAGTGGTAAAGGACTCTCCTGTCAGTGCAGGAGCCATGAGAGACACGGGTTCAATCCCTGAGTCAGGAAGATCTCCTGCAGCAGGACACAGCAGCCCACTCCAATATTCTTGCCTGGAGAATCTCATGGAGAGAGGAGCCTGGGGGGCTACAGGCCATGGGGTCACAAAAAGTCGGGCCTGACTGAAGCAGCTCAGCAAGCACACATGCACGTGTGTATCTGTTAATCCCAGACTCCTAATTTGTTCTTTTCTCTTCGGTAACTAGAAGTTTGTTTTCTGTGGACCAAGACACAGTTTGAACTGCCCACAGGCCTCGTAAGGAAGCAGAGCTCGGCGTCTGGGCACTGCCCTCAGGACCCAGCAGAGTTCTTCTCTTGGGCACACCGTCCCTCTCACAAGGGGACACACAGCTCAGTGCAGGGCTGAATGTTGCTCACGCTGAAAGGGCCCAGCTCAGGGCAGCCAAATCCATTTGTGGAGGAGGGCTGTCAGAGTCCCTATTTGTCTTCTTGCTGCCCTGCAGCATCCTGCATTAAAGTCTCGGCAGCCTTCCAGCAGAGTTTTGCTTTTAACTTTATTATAGTGGTTGGGCAACTTGGGAAATCTGAATTCCACTGACACATTTACAATCATCTTGCCTGTCAGCCCGTGGAAAAAATCCATCTCATAGACACAGGGTCCTCCTGAGCTATGGGCTTCTTGAAAGATAAAGACTCCATCCTGTTGGATGAGAAAGGGGAGGGTCAGTGGGCGAAATGATTCTGGCGATGAGCACCTTTCCTAGAGCTCCTTCTCCCCTTGGCTTTTCACTGAGAGCCGCTGTCCTTAGCACAGTCCTTTGCATTTGCTTTTTGGGACACTTGGTTCCTTCAGTTACCACCATCAGGTTCCCAATGGTCACCAGCATTTTTTTTCACAGGGCCTGCCTGTGAGCTTTCCAAGGGCTGCAAAAAGTGTTCCAAGGGCTGGGCGTGGGGGAGCAGGCGGCTGTTGGCTACACAAGGGGAAAAAAAAAAAGTTTATTTGAAATTAAAATTAAACAGCTACAAAATTTCATATTTTGTTGGCAAGTCAACCACCACTTAACTCGTGTGGGATTGGCACATGTGAAGTCCATCTGTGTGAGGTGTGGACAGGTTGTGTGCAGCCTGGGAAGGGACCCTAAGAAAGTCAGGAGGCTGTATTACACTGTGTCTGCTGGGGAAACGGCTTCCCACGCGGTGCAGTGGTAAAGAATCCTTCTGCCAATGCAGGAGACGCTAAGGATGTAGGTTCAATCGCTGTATTGGGAAGATTTCCTGGAGGAGGAAATGGCAACCCACTCCAGTATTCTTGCCTGGAGAATTCCATGGACAGAGGAGCCTAGCGGGCTTCAGTCCATGGGGTCACAGAGAGTCAGACATGACTGAGCAGACACGCATTGTTTGGGAAACAGACCCCGGCCACACAGTTGAAGTGAGAAGATGGATGGGGGCGGCAAAAAGGGGGCTAGTCACAAAGGCTGGAAATTCTGCTGCCAAGGACACTGGAGAGCGTGAGGCAACCCAGGGTTTAAATGCAGCTGGAAGGCACCCTGACCCCTTGGGTCAGAGGGGTAGAAGGAGGAAAGAATGTTCCCAAACTGGGGTCCAGGGGCCACCTGCCAGGACCAGGGAACACAGCGGGAGGGCCCAAAAGGGGGCAGGGCTGGAGCAGTGAAGGAAATACCGCCGTTGTCTGGGACACCACTCGAAGAAGGGAGGGGAGGTGGGGAGCAGTACCCTGGCTTTCCCCTCCAGCCCTTGCCCATGGCCTCCCTTCCCATTAGTACATCTCATAAGAGCTCCTGGGACACTTATTTGTAGGACTCATCCCCCTGCCCAGTCCAGAGAAGAATAGGCGGGAGAGGGATTGGAGAACAAATAGGCAAATGGCCCTGACTATTGTTTAAGAGGGACCTCCCTGGCAGTCCAGTGGTTAACACAGGCGCCGTGCGGGTTCCATCCCTGGTCGGGGAAACTAAGATCCCACATGCTGCACAGCACAGCCAAAGGTTAAGAAAAAGGGGGGTGCATTAATAAATGGAGGCATCCTGTCGGAGAGTGATGGATGTCATGGGGGACTCGGATGCTGATCCTAGAAAGAGAGAAAAAGAACTGTTAATGTTAGCTGAGCTTGAATCTTGAGGGCTCAGTGTAGAGAAGACTTTTGAGAGGAAGTGGGCTGCCTAAGGCGGCAGAGAAGGGTGGTTTCGTGCCGAGGATGTGCTGCTGGGCTGAGTGGTTTAGCTGATCTTGGCTGGGCTCAGCTGCATCTGGATGAATTAGGCTGAATTCAAGGCTTCAGGCTGAGGTCAGAGCCCATCCACAGGTCTTCATACTGAGGTTCAAGCTGAAAATCAAAGGCTTTATGAACAAGCCTTCCTGGTGGCAGAGTGCGGATGTTGCAAGAAGACTGGCACCTGCGGCCTCAGCTCAGCACGGCACTTTCCCTTCCATCCTCATCGTATCAGCCAGGGCAAGTCGCATGGCCAAGGCTAGAGTCAAGGGTAGAAAATCTGTCTGTTGAAAAGTCATGTCAAGGGAAGGAGGGAAGGAGGAAGGAGAAATTTCAGGGCAAATAACACAACCTGCTTCAGATAATGAGAATCTTTTCAGAGTGAGGTGATAGTATATAGCACAGTGGTTAAAGACGCAAAACTGATGTGGGTTTGAGTTCCAACTCTGCTACGTCTTGGCAAATGACCCTGGGCAACCTCTCTGGGCTTCAGTTTCTTCATCCAGAAAATGGAAACAGTAATGTGCAGACCCTCCGGTGTGGTGAGAGTGAGTGGGGAAGGCAGACGTGAAGTGCTGGCATCTGGTAAGTACCTGATAGGTGCTGGCTGGGATGCCGTTGGAAAGAATCTGTTGAAAATTATGCCTTCTGGGGACAAGGCTTGCAGCAAGGTGAGGGGAGGGACATTTCAGGGAAATAATTTGAGAATCTCTGCATGGGAGGTGCATGCAGAAAGGAAACTGCTCAGTCACTGAGTCATCCACGGAGCTCTGGAAACAGAAAGCCTGCAGGCTGGCGCTGTTCTCCACTGCAGAGCTGACAGCGTGTTGGAGAAGGGCTGGCAGTAGGTGGGGAAGGGGGAGAGGGGCGACTTCCTCTCCCATTCACGCACCCGAAGCCCAGTGCACGCAGAGGTGCAATTCATGGATCAGCCTCAGCTGGCTGGGTGAAACGCTGGTTCCCAGGAACTACCACCTGCAATTTGAGAATGTAAATATATGCATTTGCCTCATTTCTTCTTTTAAAGAAAGACACAAACCCCTCCCCAAATGCGTGGTTCTACATCAATTTTTATTCCTATGCCTCCCCAGATTAAGCCCTAGGCTGTTGAAAGGGGGAAAATAAATAATACGGAGACCAACAAGACCAAACTAGCAGATCACAAGTCCCAGCGGTCATGAGATGCCCTCTCAGGTGGCAGGGGAGTGGGTGTGGGTTTGTGGGTCTCTCCATGGCACAGTGGTTGGGGGACAATCAGTCAGATTGCCTGAGTGCAAATTCCCTCTCTTTGCTTCCCAGATATGTGACTCCGAGTAAAGGAGTCCTGATGGTTCAGAATCCACATCAGCTAAAAGCAGCGGTGATAGTTCTTAACACAGGTTCTTGCAAGATTCGCATGAAATATCCTAGCTCTTGAAGCACTTGCTGGGCTGTAATTACACACATTGCTTTTCTTTGTGAGTATTCAACATGGTTGATAAGTACTACATTAGCCAAGGTCAAGCATAGTCTTTATAAAGATTTTCTAAATTAATTAATTTTCGGCTGTGCTGGGTCTTCGTTGCTGTGCGAGGTCTTTCTCTAGTGGCAGCAGCCGGGGGCTACTCTTGTTGTGCTGCATGGGCTTCTCATGGCGGCGACTTCTTGTTGTGGGCCGTGGCTCTAGGGCGCATGGGCTTTAGTTGTTGTGGTGCACGGGCTTAGATGCTCTGTGGCAGGTGGGATCTTCCCGACCCAGAGATAGCATCCGTGTCCCCTGCACTGGTAGGTGGATCATTAACCACTGGGCCACCAGAGAATTTCCAAGGCCAAGAATTTTATTCCCACATGGAAAAAATGTTTGCTTTAAGGGGGTGCAGGGAGGGATGGGAGGTGCATGGAGCAAAACACCCCTGCAGGCCAAACTCGGCTAGGTGGCACCTGTCTGCTGACCCACAGCTTTGGGGGCTCAGCACTTTGATTAGTTGATATGTCTATCTTAGTTTGGGATCTCCCAAAGTCAACCCTGAGATGAGGATTCATATAGAAGCAACTGACTAGGGAATGATTTGTTAGCTAGTGTTTTTTTTCTAGAAAAACTAGTAGGGGAGTGAGAAAGTGGGACCAAGAAGCAGGGGTGTGACCATAGCCTGGGAGTAGTTTGGCTCGGTTCCAGTGGGGACAGTGCACATCATATTTCACAGATCTCCACTGGGGTCAAAGGAACTGGGAGGGTTCATCAGTCATTGGTCAGGGATAGCCCCAAGAGGGTACAAATTCCCAGGCATTTCCAGCTGTCCACATCCGCAGAAAGAGAGTTTCAGCAGCCTGCAGGGTGTCTTCAGGTGCTGGCTGTTGGAGAGAAAGCAGGAGGGGTCCCAATGCACACAGACATGGAAAGGGGACCTGAGGGGTTTGGGGATAGCATGTAACAGCAGCTGGTATAACACCCAAAGGTGACTGGGTGCTGGGAACTGGCTCATGTGAAGCGAAGTGCCAACAGATGGCCACGTCTCCAAGGAGAAGCAGAAGCAGCAGGCACTTCCAGTATTCATGTTCAAGGATCAGCCCGTGTTCCCCAGGGAGGAATGCCTGCCTTGAAAATAGACTGCAGGCTGAGGATGCACTCAGCTGGAGGGTGGGCTGGACTTTATGACGGCAGAGTCCTGGCACTTCAGTGGTGATAAGAAAAGGATGGAGGGTGTGCATGGGTCAGGATCCCACCTTGCCCTGATGGGACTGGACGCTAACACTTCAGGTTTTGCCAGCAACAGTATAGGGTCATAAGAGGGATTTTGCATTTGGAAGTCAGAAGGAGCCAGGTTCAAATCTTGACTCTCCTGTACCAGCTGTGTAACCCGAGGCAAAGTAACTGGCCTGTCTGAGCCTCATCTCCTAAGATCTGGCTGAAATGACTGTCCTCCCACTCTTTGTGGGGGTGATTTCAAAACCAGCATCCCAGGTCACTTCCTTCCAGAGCCAAGGGATTACTGCTTGATCTGAGGGGACGTACTCAGAAAAGAGTAGTGCTTACAGCCTGTGTCTTCCTCATGTCTGTCTGTTAGTTGCTCAGTCGTGTCCGACTCTTTGCAACCCCATGGACTGTAGCCCTTCAGGCTCCTCTGTCCATGGGATTCTCCAGGCAAGAATATGGAAGTGGGTTGCCATACCTTTCTCCAGTGGCTCTTTCTGATCCAGGGGTTGAACCCTGATCTCCTGTATTGCAGGTGGATTCTTTGCCACCAGGGAAGCCCTCTTCACACCTGTGCTTAGCCACTCAGTTGTGGCCAACTCTGCAACCCCATGGACTAGCCCGCCAAGCTCCTCTGTCCATGGAGATTCTCCAGGCAAGAATACTGGAGTGGGTTGCCATTTCCTCCTCCAGAGGATCTTCTCAACCCTGGGATTGAACCCAGGTCTCCTGCATTGCAGGCGGATTCTTTACCATCTATGCCACCAGGGAAGCCCTCATGTCTAGCCTCCCCAGTCTTGAGGCTCACCTTCTCCTTCATCTCAATCCACTCCTAAATGAGTCCTCCTTGAAGCCTATCCCCTGTTGCCCCAGGCCAGGCGGCTGCCTCCTGTCCTCACCCCCTCCCCCATGCACCCATCAGCCCTCTGCCTGCATTCCCCCAAATGCCACCAACAGCATGTTCCTGCATGCCAAGGAATTTTATTCAAGGCTCAGGAGGACCGATGTGGGGATCATGACAGAACATAGCACAAGAAACAACTTTCATGTGGTCCTGGAGACCCTGGACTTGAAAGCTGTCAGTTCTAACCCCAGCTCGGCAGCTTTCACTGGCCCCCCCCATCTCCCCAGGACTCTGTCCCTCAGCACTGCTTCGAGATTCCACCCCCACCTCTTCCCAGAGCACATCCCCACCTCCCACCACACTGGGCCTCCACAGTGGGCAAGTCTCAGGGCCTGTGACCCATTGTGCCCCCCCCAACCCGAGGCTCTGTCTTAACCCTTTTCCTCCTGGCCCAGGCCCTGAAGCTGCAGTTTTCTCAGTCGTAAATAAACAAAAACACCTCCCCTAATTTTTAATTTTCTTTCTTTGACAAAAGTACAGCACGCCCAAGAGGCTAAGAGGGACCTTTTTCCAAGAAGTCTGGCTGAAATGTCAGCTTGTTTGTAACAAGAGCTTCCTTTTCCATCCTCTGATCACTGCCACCACTCTCACCTGCCTCTGAGGTCCCCTCTTCCCCAGCTCCTGAAGCTCACCCCACCCTAGAGACACACACACACACACACACACACACACACACACACACACACCCTGATTCTTCTTCCTCCTCCCCAGCTCCTGAAGCACACACACACACACACACACACGCACACACACCCTGATTCTTCTTCCTCCTCCCCAGCTCCTGAAGCTCACCCCACCCTAGACACACACACACACACACACACCCTGACTCTTCTTCCTCCAGCTCTTGAATTCCTCCAATCAAATGAAGTCTGGGCTGGAGCCCTTCTGCCTCTTTAAGGTGACTTGGCATTTCTCTGGGTGGATCCATTTTGCTGGCTTTATGGCTTAACTGGCAGAGGGAAGGCTTATTTCCTGATTTCTGAATTCTCCCAGACACATCTCTGTGACCTCTCTCCGCTCCCCTGCACGGGGTAGTGGCAGGCGGGGGGTGAGGCGGGCTGCAGAGTTTATCCATGGTTATCGGCACCCATGTCCCCGTTCCTGCTGCCCTCATGTTTTGACAGGCTGCCCCTAGGCTTTACCCCATCACCTGCCAGGCTCTGGGATATTTTAAGGTATTTTTATTACAGTAAGAATGCATGTTCATTGCAGAAGAAAAACAGAAAATATAGATAAACATATATAAAAATCTATCTTAATCCACCAGAATTAGAAATAGTCTCTGCTAACGTTTTGATGGGTATTCTCCCAGGTTTTGTTTCCCATGAATATACATGCATATTTTCAGGACTCTTAGTTGCATGTGACAGAAACTCAAACCCCGTGGTAGGGCTCAATATTTTCTGCCCCGCCCCACCCCCCAACCCCCATTCATGTGTTGAAGTCCTAACTCCCAGTATCTCAGGAGTAAGGTATTTGGAGATGGCCATCTGTAGAAGTCTTTAAGGTTAAAGGAATTCCTTGGAGTGGACCCTCATCCAATATGGCTGATGTCCCTTAAAGAAGAGATTAGGACCCAGACGACCACAGCAGGAAGCCAGGGAGGAAGCCTCAGGAGAAACTAACCCTGACACCGAGATATCAGACTTTCAGCCTTTGGAACTGGGAGAAGGTACAGCTCTGCTGTTCAGCCCCCAGCCTGTGGCTGTTTGTTAGGGAGGCCCTTGCGAACTCATGCACCCATTGGACTAGCTGCAGCCCCAAGGGTGATTTTTTTGGTGGATCATACAACTGGAGGAATGAAGCTGGGGTGCAGGTGGGCCACATGGGAGGATGGGGACCCGGGATTTGAAAACCACAGAGCAAGGAAGCAGGCCTTTCCCTGCTCCTCCCTGGCTCTGCTCCCAGAGTCAGCTCCCTGTACCTGGCAGGAAGCAGCTCCCCGGTCTCCAATGTACAGCTTCACCCCCAAGGAGGGACAGGTCTTTGGTCTCACTGCTAGACTGCAAGTCCTAGGGACAGGTTTTAATTTGTTTTATTTTGGTTATGAGGATTGTGGGATCTCAGTTCCCCAACCAGGGATTGAACCCAGGCCCTCAGCAGTGAAACCCCAAGTCCTAACCACTGGACCACCAGAGAGTCCCCTAGGGATAGGCTTAGATTGGCCTGGCTTTAGTCGTAGCCCACTCTAAGGCCATTCAAAGTGGTACAGGGCGGCAGCACCGCCTTGTCAGCACTGCCCGCCACATTCTGGTCCTGCTGGATATCACTCTCCTTGCACATATCATTCAGGTCATGTTGCCAAGGAACCCAGCTGAGACTAGGGTGAGGCTGCTGCTGCTGCTAAGTCGCGTCAGTCGTGTCTGACTCTGTGCGACCCCAGAGACGGCAGCCCACCAGGCACCCCGTCCCTGGGATTCTCCAGGCAAGAACACTGGAGTGCGTTGCCATTTCCTTCTCCAATGCAGGAAAGTGAAAAGTGAAAATGAAGTCGCTCAGTCGTGTCCGACCCTCAGCAGCCCCATGGACCGCAGCCCACCAGGCTCCCTAGTCCATGGGATTTTCCAGGCAAGAGTACTGGAGTGGGATGCCATCGCCTTCTCCAAGGGTGAGGCAAGCAAGGTCAAATTTACAGGGTACCAAAAAAGTCTGTAAGCACAGGATATAATCTATTCAGGCACTATTAAAAGAAAATCAAATCAGCAAAGTATGGGCCACAGGCTGGCCGCCTGTTTTACTGAGTACAGTTTTCTTAGGACACGACACTGTGGGTTCAGCCATCATGCAGTACTTTGCTGCAGTCACAACAGAGTCTGCCAAAGACAGAATTAACTTCCTGAGACTCCCCTGACTTTGGGGCTGTATCAGTCAGGATTCTGCAGGGGAACAGAGTGAATGGGCTGCATATGTATGTAGGGAGAGAGAAAGAGATTTTAAGGGACTGGCTTATACCATTGTGAAGACTTGGCAAGTTCAAAATCCACAGTGGAAGCTGTAGGCTAGGAAAGAGTTCTAGTCCAAAGATGATCTGCTGGCAGAATTCCTTTTTCTCCCAGGGAACTCAGTCTTTTTCTGTTAAGGCCTTCAACTGATTGGATGTGGCCCACCCACATTCTGAGGGGTTATCTGCTTTACTCACAGTCCACTGATTTGAATGTTAATCTCATTTACATCTCGAATAATGTTTGATCAGATATGTGAGTATCATGGCCTAACCAAATTGACACCAAATTAACCATCTCAGATGCCTTCTATTATCATGGAATTCATGATTAGCACTTTATTTTCTCCGGAAACATCTTCTCCACAACAAGGAAAGAGAGTCCTGCATTTGAAAGAAGAGGCTATGTTTTATGTTTCTTTGCATGCTCTGATGTTTTCTAGGATGTCTCCTTAAAAGAGACATCATATGTTTGTTATTTTGTGTGTGTGTGTGTCTGTGTGTGTGCATGTGCACACACACTAAGTTGCTCGGTCATGTTCAACTCTTTGCAACCCGATGGACTATAGCCCACCAGGCCCCTCTTCTCCTGGAATTTTTCCAGCAAGATTACTGGAGTGGGTTGCTATTTCTTCCTTCAAGGAATCTTCTCAACCCAGGGATCAGACCCACGTCTCCTGCAGCTCCTACATTGCAGGCAAATTCTTTTCCACTGAGCCAGCAAAGAGCAGCTTTGTTATTTGATGGATAACTATTAATTTGGCTAATTTTTTTTTTTTGGCCTCAAAAAAATTTTTTTGTCAAAAATTTGTATGGCCTTAGGAAGAAATACTTTTCAAAATCCGAGTACAAAGTTTGTACTTGGTATCAAAGTACCAAAAATTTGTGCCAAGTTTAGGTACAAATATCAGAAGAATATTTTCTCTTCTTCCAACTCATGCCTTAAAAGTACATCCAGCTTTTGACCCTTGAGAGAACTCTGTATATGAGGAGTCCAAAGCCCTGGCAGTCCCTATCCCTGGAATGTAGGAACTATTCCTCTTACAGTTTCTTTCTCAAATCCTTAATCCTAATAATAATGAAAATGATTTATCAGATTAAGATACAAATTAATCCTGTCTGAACAACTTGATGTTATCATGTTTAATTTCAAGTTTAATTATTTTGGTATTTAATTACAAAACAGTTAATTACCTTATTGTAATTATGTGTCTTTTTCAAGTGGAAAGAGGCCAGAAATCCCTGATAACGGGCCACCCTCAGGCAAAGCCATTTTCTACTTTATCTCCAACATGTATCAGCCCTGCTTCTCAATTTTCCTGATTCTTAAGCACCTCCTCTTTGTGCTTGGTCTCTTCTTTATGCTCCCAAACCCAAATATCCAAAGCCACATCTTGCTGCTTGTGCTGATTGTTAGAGACAGGGCCTCCAAAGCTTAAACAGCACTCCTCTGCCCACCTCCACCTTCTCAGGGCCAGGAGCTTGTGTGCGATCCTTTTAAGATGGGGGTTGCCAACCTCAGTCTTTTTAGTGTCTCCCTGCCTGTGGGCACCTAACACCAGAATGGGGCGCTCATCATCCGGTCCAGATGGACACTGCTCCTGGCTCTGCTGCAGGGCTGCAGGGCTTGGCAGCCTCGTCCTTTGGAATGAAGGGTCCTGAGGGAGGTGCCAGCATGGCTGCTGTGGCGGGGTTTCTCTGGGGCCTCAGGGCACTGGCTATTTGCCCACTGGCACAGAAGAACAGCAACATTTTTCGCAACTGAGATGACTCTCCCAGTGCGTCTGGGCTCAGCCCCATCCCTGTCCAGAGGATCAGGCAGGTTATACCTGCAACACATGGACGGTCTCACATGTGGTGGGGGTGGGGGGTGGGGATGGGCCTGGAGAACCACACCCTGCATGCAGGAAACAGCCTGGTGATGGCCAGGATGGGCAGTTTCTTTTCAAGAGAAAGCACCAAATTCAGACGTTTTTCTGAGAAATTTTCAGATTTTAAATCATGGAAAGCCAACTCGTGTTTTTTGTTTTTGTTTTTTTCCCCATATACCTGTGGGCCAACCTGTGTGTAACTGGGGACTGGCCCCATCCCCTGCTTGAAGTCACATCTACTCCATCCTACATGGGGCTTCTGTTTTCCCATCTTCTGTTTAAAAGTGGATGATAAACCACAAAGTCCCATTATGTAGCACAGAGAACTATATTCAACATCTTGTTATAACCTATAATGGAGAAGAATCAAAATGAATGTACATATGCATATATGTGTGTGGGGGGAAGATCCCCTGGAGGAGGGCATGGCAACCCACTCCAGTATTCTTTTTTTTTTTTAATTAAATTTATTTATTTTTTTTAATTGAAGGGTAATTGTTTTACAGAATTTTCTTGGTTTCTGCCAAACATCAACATGAATCGGCCATAGGTATACATATGTCCCCTCCCTCTTGAATGTCCCTCCCATCTCCCTCCCCATCCCCCAACTCCAGGTTGTTACAGAGCCCCCACTCCAGTATTCTTGCCTGGAGAATCCCAAGGGCAAAGGAGCCTGGCAGACTATAGTTCAAGGGTTGTAAAGAGTCAGATACTACTGAAGCGACTTAGCATGCATACATATGTGTATATATGTGTGAGTGTGTGTATACATACATTCCGGAGAAGGCAGTGGCACCCCACTCCAGTACTCTTGGAAAACTGGAAACTCCCTTGGACGGAGGAGCCTGATGGGCTGCAGTCCATGGGGTCGCTAAGAATCGGGCACGACTGAACGACTTTCACTTTCACTTTTCACTCTCATGCATTGGAGAAGGAAATGGCAACCCACTCCAGTGTTCTTGCCTGGAGAATCCCAGGGACGGAGGAGCCTGATAGGCTGCTGTCTACAGGGTCGCACAGAGTCGGACATGACTGAAGTGGCTTAGCAGCAGCAGCAGCATACATACATTCAAATGGGTATACTTTCCTTTTCGCTTCTCTTCTTTTCATAACTATTTGTATGGCCTCCCCAGAGAGCCATTTTGCTTTTTTTCATTTCTTTTTCTTGGGGATGGTCTTGATCCCTTTCTCCTGTACAGTGTCACAAACCTCCATCCATAGTTCATCAGGCACTCTATCAGATCGAATCCCTTGAATCTATTTCTCACTTCCACTGTATAATCGTAAGGGATTTTATTTAGGTCATAGCTGAATGGTCCAGTGGTTTTCCCTACTTTCTTCAATTTAAGTCAGAATTTGGCAATAAGAAGTTCATGATCTGAGCCACAGTCAACTCCTGGTCTTGTTTTTGCTGACTGTGTAGAGCTTCTCCATATTTGGCTGCAAAGAATATAATTAATCTGATTTCGGTATTGACTGTCTGGTGATGGGCTGTCTGGGGAGGCCTTACAAATAGCTCTGAAAAGAAGAGAAGCAAAAAACAAAGGAGAAAAGAGAAGATAAACCCATTTGAACGCAGTCCAAAGAATAGCAAGGAGAGATACAAAAGCCTTGATCAGTGATCAATGCAAAGAAATAGGAAAACAATAGAATGGGAAAGACAAGAGATCTCTTCAAGAAAATTAGAGCTACCAACGGAATATTTCATGCAAAGATGGGCTCAATAAAGGAAAGAAATGGTATGGACCTAACAGAAGCAGAAGATATTAAGAAGAGATGCCAAGAATACACATAAGAACTGTACAAAAAAGATCTTCACAACCCAGATAATCATGATGGTATGATCACTCACCTAGAGCCAGACATCTTGGAATTCAAAGTCAAGTGGGCCTTAGGAGCATCACTATGAACAAAGCTGGTGGAGGTGATGGAATTCTAGTTGAGCTATTTAAAATCCTAAAAGATAATGCTGTGAAAGTGCTGCACTCAATATGTCAGCAAATTTGGAAAACTCAGCAGTGGTTATAGGTCTGGAAAAGGTCAGTTTTCATTCCAGTCCCAAAGAAAGGCAGTGCCAAAGAATACTCAAATTATTGCACTTATCTCACATGCAAGCAAAGGAATGCTCAAAATTCTCCATGCGAGGCTTCAACAGTATGTGAACCGTGAATCTGCAGATGTTCAAGCTGGTTTTAGAAAAGGCAGAGGAAGTACAGCCACTATGGAGAACAGTGTGGAGATTCCTTAAAAAACTGGAAATAATACTGCCCCAGCAATCCCACTGCTGAGCATACACACCGAGGAAACCAGAATTGAAAGAGACACGTGTACCCCAGTGTTCATCACAGCACTGTTTATTATAGCCAGGACATGAAAGCAACCTATATGTCCATCAGCAGACAAAGGGATAAGAAAGTTGTGGTACATATACACAGTGGAGTATTATTCAGCTATTAAAAAGAATACATTTGAATCAGTTCTAATGAGGTGGATGAAACTGGAGCCGATTATACAGAGTGAAATAAGCCAGAAAGAAAAACACCAATACAGTTTACTAATGCATATATATGGAACTTAGAAAGATGGTAATGATAACCCTGTGTGTGAGACAGCAAAAGAGACACATATGTAAGAACAATCTTTTGGACTCTGTGGGAGAGGGCGAGGGTGGGATGATCTGGGAGAATGGCACTGAAAAATGTATAATATCATNCAGAAAGAAAAACACCAATACAGTTTACTAATGCATATATATGGAACTTAGAAAGATGGTAATGATAACCCTGTATGTGAGACAGCAAAAGAGACACACATGTATAGAACAGTCTTTTGGACTCTGTGGAAGAGGGTGAGGGTGGGATGATATGGGAGAATGGCATTGAAACATGTATAATATCATATATGAAATGAATTGCCAGTCCAGGTTCTATGCATGATACTGGATGCTTGAGGCTGGTGCACTGGAATGACCCAGAGGGATGGTACGGGGAGGGAGGGGGGTTTATGATGGGGAGCACGTGTACACCCGTGGCAGATTCATGTCAATGTATGGCAATACCAATACAATATTGTAAAGTAAAATAAATAAATAAAACAGATTTTAAAAAAAAAGGCAGAGGAACGGGAGATCAAATTGCCAACATCCATTGGATCATCAAAGAAGCAAGAGAGTTCCAGAAAAGCATCTATTTCTGCTTTATTGACCATACCAAAGCCTTTGACTGTGTGAATCATGACAAACTGTGGAAAATTTTGAGAGAGATGGTAATACTAGACCATCAGACCTGCCTCTTGAGAAATCTGTATGCACATCAGGAAGCAACAGTTAGAACTGGACATGGAACAACAGA
>SJYA01004542.1:0-41043 GCA_006410615.1 Neotragus moschatus
GAGTTGGACTGTGAAGAAGGCTGAGTGCCAAAGAATTGATGCTTTTGAACTGTGGTGTTGGAGAAGGCTTTGAGAGTCCCTTGGACTGCAAGGAGATCCAACCAGTCTATTCTGTAAGAGATCAGCCCTGCGATTTGGAAGGAATGATGTTGAAGCTGAAGCTTCAGTACTTTAGCCACCTCATGCGAAGAATTGACTCATTGGAGAATACTCTGATGCTGGGAGGGATTGGGGGCAGGAGGAAAATGGGACGACAGAGGATGAGATGGCTGGATGGCATCACTGACTTGATGGGCGTGAGTCTGAGTGAACTCTGGGAGTTGGTGATGGACAGGGAGGCCCGGTGTGCTGCGATTCATGGGGTCGCAAAGAGTCGGACACGACTGAGCAACTGAACTGAACTGATATACATCATGTGCAATGCCAGGCTGGAGGAAGTACAAGCTGGAATCAAGATTGCCAGGAGAAGTACCAATAACCTCAGGTATGCAGATTACATCACCCTCACGGCAGAAGGCAAAGAGGAACTAAAGAGCCTCTGGATGAAGGTTAAAGAGGAGTGTGAAAAAGTTGGCTTAACACTCAACATTCAAAAAATGAAGGTCATGGCATCCAGTCTCATCATTTCATGGCAAATAGATGGGGAAACAATGGAAACAGTAACAGACTTAATTGTCTTGGGCTCTAAAATCACTGCAGATGGTGACTGCAGCCATGAAATTAAGACACTTGCTCCTTGGAAGAAAAGATATGACATACCTAGGCAGCATATTAAAAAGCAGAGACATTACTTTGCCAACAAAAGTGTGTATAGTCAAAGCTATGGTGTTTCCAGTAGTCAAGTATGGATGTGAAAGCTGGACCATAAGGAAAGCTGAGCACCGAAGAACTGATGCTTTTGAATTGTGGTGCTGGAGAATACTTTTGAGAGTCCCTTGGACTGCAAGGAGATCTAACCAATCAATCCTGAATATTCATTGGAAGGACTGATGCTAAAGCTGAAGCTCCAATATTTTGGCCACTTGCTGCAAAGTGGCGACTTACTGGAAAAGACCCTGATGCTGGGAAAGATTGAAGGCAGGAAGAAAAGGGTGCGACAGAGGATGAGATGGTTGGATGCACGACTGACACAATGAACCTGAGTTTGAACAAGCTCCAGAAGATGGTGAAGGACATGGAAGCCTGGCATGCTGCAATCCACAAGGCTGCAAAGAATCAGACACAACTGAGCAACTGAACAACAAGAAAAGTGTGTGGCTTGGAAGAAAAAATAATTTGAAAGAGTATTGAATAAGGAAAAGTGAAAGCTATATATGATTTAATTTGTTTAAGTTTCCAAAGCAGTATTTACAAAATACCTTCATTATTATTAAAAAAAAAAAAACAACCCATCACTAATGATCACTTCTGAAAGTGATGAAGTTTAGTTTAGTTTGCTAAAAAGCTTAGTGAAAGAGGCAAATTCTATGCAGAATTCCAGAAACAGTGAAAGACTGAAGCAGTATGGCTTGTCTTTGAGGTACACACACACACACGGACACACACAGACACACACACACACAGACACACACACACACATTGCTTTGAGAGGTATAGTAGGAAGGGCATGAACAAACGAAGAGAAGGAGCTCTCTATCTGGAGTAATGTTGTTGTCTGATAGATGGCATTGTTTCAAGTTCCCAGCAGACTGTTGCATCTAGAATACATTTTCAGCTCAAGACTAGGAATGCATTTAAAAATTCCTATTCAGACAGAGTGCTGTGAGTTTTTGTTGGAGGCTTCCAGACCAGGGACTTGCCAAAACAATGAGCCTGTCTTTGATAAATTATAAGGCCAGCTAAAATACAGAACAGAGAAAAACTTCAAAATAAGTTAACCAAAGAAATATGCCTGAAGTATTCCAGCAATTTCCTGATTTTTTTTTTTTAAACAGGCTTACAACTTCTAGCCCCAGTATTGTAGGTTAATTTGGTAACCAGCCACTGAAATAGAAAGGAGAGAGTATGGAAAGATAGCAAATGAGACCAGCATCTCAATCTCTCATGGGCCATTCACTTGCTAAACAGTTTCTAAGAAAAGGCTTCTGTTTCCCTACACTCCAGTCGCCTTATTTAAAAAGTAGAATTAGAAGGTGAGCTACAATTTCTGCTGGAAGAGAAGCCACTGCTGATATAATTTGCCTTGATGCTGGCATACCTCCAAGGTAAGCTGGTGAAAACAAACGTGGTATGAGCTCAGAGATCTTAGTCAAATATAAACCATGGTCTCCAAGACTTGGTCCCCTCCTCCTCCCTGGTTTCTAACACATTATGTTTGGCAAGGGTCTTGAGTTTTTAGTTACAGTAGACTGACACTGATTACCTCTTTCTCTTCCCTTTTCCCCCTTAATGAATAACATCACCCCAAAATATGACACTCATGAGGTTCCATATATGCGCAGCTGATGAGAACAGCTGAGATTCTGGAAAGTTACTGACTTAACTGCATGATGATAAACAATGATCACTGTTCTCTGTGGCTGTGGCATTATTGTGAAGAACGAATATACTGAAAGCACTCTGGAATGCAGTTCTACAAAAGATGCATTCCGTAGAAGAGTGAAAAAAATTAATCATGTTATATACCCCAGGGAAAGAAATGAAATACCATGAAATCTGAGATACACACACACACACACACGGAAATATTACTTAGCCATTAAAAACAATGGAATAATGCCATTTGTAGCAACATGGATGGATCTAGAGATAATCTCAGTAAGTGGAGTCAGAGAAAGACAAATACCATATAATATAACTTACATGTGGAATATTTTTAAAAATGATACAAATAAACCTATCCACAAAACAAAAATAGACTCGCAAACATAGTAAACAAACTTATGGTTACCAAAGGAAAAATGTGAGGGGATAAATTAGGTATTTGGGGTTAACAGATACACACTACTATATATAAAGTAAACAATGATGACTAACTATATAGCATAGGGAACTATAGTCACTACCTTGTAATAACTTGTAATGGAATAGAATCTGGAAAAGTACATATATATACATATATATGGGCTTTCCTGGTAGCTCAGCTGGCAAAGAATCTGCTTGCAATGCAGGAGACCCCAGTCTGATTCCTGGGTCAGGAAGATCCACTGGAGAAGGGATAGACTACCCACTCCAGTCTTCTTGGGCTTCCCTGGTGGCTCAGCTGGTAAAGAATCTGCCTGCAGTGTGAGAGATGTGGGCTTGAGCCCTGGGTTGGGAAGATCCCTGGAGAAGGGAACAGCTAGCCACTCCAGTACTCTGGACTGGAGAATCCCATGGACTGTATAGTTCGTGGGGTTGCAAAGAGTTGGAGATGACCAAGCGACTTTCACTTTCACACACACATACATATATATATATACACACACACATATGTATCACTGAATCACTTTGCTGTGTACAGGAAACATTATTAAAAAACTATACTTCAATTAAAAAAAAAAAAGAAATCTGAGGTGTTTGGTGAGCAGCGGTTCATCCTCATTACTCAAGTCACAATTTCCTCTAGGATTCCCAGCGGAAAAAGTCCATTCCTGCTGAAGATATGTTCACACACAAAAATAATAATATTAACAATCATAAAAGCACAAGGAAATAAACCACTGTAAGAGCTGACACAATAGGGAGAAAAACTAGCACCATAAAAACTTGAGCTAAGGGACTTCCCTGCTGGCCCATTGGTTAAGACTGCACTTCCAATGCAGGGGCCCAGGTTTGATCCCTGGTTGGGGAACTAAGACCCCACATGCTGAGTGGTGCAGTCAAATAAATAAAGTTATTATTATTTTTTTTTAAATCTTGAGCTAAAAGAACAATTTAAAGAAAATACAAGAGAAGAACATTTTAAAATGATTAAAGAAATAAAAGAATCAAAAGGAATCATAAGAAAATGAGAGACACAGAATGAAAAGTTTCATACACATCTGAGTCCCAGAACTGACAATTAGAGAGAATGAAAAGACAGGCATATTTTCAGAGTTAACACTTGAGAATTTTCCTACATAGATGAAAGAAACAAATCCCCAATGAATCCCAAGCAGAGTAAATGAGAATCAAAAAGTCTGTGCTTTGAAATAACACAGAGATGTCAAAACACCAAAAGAACATCAAAAGCAAAGATAAGGTCTTAACAGATAGGGTGAAAAGTCGAATACCCACAAAAAGAATGTTATTAAGTAGTCAACTTCCCAAGAGGAACAATCAAGGAAAAAAGACAACGGAAGGAGGTTTTCAAAATGTTTAGAGAAAATCATCGTCAGCTTAGAATTCTATACCTAACTAAACTATCATATTAGGATGAAGACACAATAAAAACATTTCAGACAAATAAACAACTTATGATTCACAAGTGAAAAGAAAGTGTTAGCTGTCGTCAGTCAGTCGTGTCCTACTCTTTGCAACCCCATGGACTGTAGCCCATCAGGCCCCTCTGTCCATGGAATTCTCCAGGCAAGAATACTGGAGTGGGTTGCCATGCTCTTCTCCAGGGTATCTTCCCATCCCAGGGATCAAATCTGGGTCTCCTGCATCGCAGACAGATTCTTTACCATTTGAGCCACCAAGCCCACATACCCTTATGGAAAAAAAATAAAAACAACATCACTCAGGAAGGAGGAAATTTAATTTAAAATATGTAAAATTTAAAATATTTTTTTAACTATTTAATGTAAATTTAAAATGTTCCCTGAGAAGGGAATAATATGCAAGAAGGAACAACATTAAGCCTGCCTGAGCACATGTCTATGGCTATGTGGATAGATGGCGAAGACATGGCTGCCCCCTCTGGATCATCCCGGGGGCCCAGTTCTCCGTATTGGACCCCTTGTATACACTGAGGCTTCACATCGATTGCTATTTATCCTGTATTCCCAACCCCCTATCCCTCGCCGAGTTCTGTAGACAGAGCAGTGGTTAACAACAAAGAGCTCGTTTACGATATAATCCAGGAGTGAAATCATATGGTACACTGGCAGGAACACTGAATTCAAAAAGAATTCATTGAAATATGCTTCAGTCTCAGCTCTCCCATATCCAGCAGGGCCACTTTAGGTTAATGGCAATTTAACATTGATAACCTTACCTTTTTTTTTTTTTTTTTTTTTAATCTATAGAGGGATAAAAGAATTATGGTAAGGACTGAAATCCTTTAAGAAAAAAATAAAACATGTTCCCAGTGTAAATTTTTTGAGAAATTGGTTCAACAGCATTTTACATGGATCACACTCATTCTCCGATTTTACTCTTGATATCCTTCACAATCTGTTCTCACATCATCTCTCCAGGAGACCCTACTCAGCCCCCTGTTCTGTTAATATCATCAGCATGCTACCCTCAGTCCCTGGGATGAAATTCTTTTCATCTCAGAGGCTCCCTCTCTGCTTTATCTATTCAATTTCTACCAATCCATCATACTCAAGTCCTGATTCTTCCTTCAGCTCTATCCCAACAATCTTTAATCCATGTAGGGCTTTTCCAGATGCTGAATCTATGAGCAACTTTTGAGCTCCTAGTATTTGCTGGTCACCAGACCAGGTGATTCCACGTATGATGTACCTCATTATTTTTTAAATTATTCGGCTGCACCAGGTCTTAGTTGAGGCACACAGGATCTTTCAGTTGTGGCATGCAGAATCTTTATTTTTAGTGTGGTATATGAATCCTTAGTTCTGACCAGTTTTCTGACTAGTGATGGAACCCAGCTGGACCCCTGCATTGGGAACATGGAGTCTGAGCCACTGGACCACCAGGGAAGTCCCTCAATAATTTTTTAACTACTGCTGCTCTGAATATTTTCACCATGGGCAGCTTTGCATATATAAACATTATCTTATTCTGTAACTGAGTTTTCCTTATCTCTCCATCTCTTTGTTATCTGCTAACCAAGGCCCTTATGAAAGATACTCCTTTATAACCTTACTGATGCTCTGAACTATTGGTCCAATAAGTACTCTAGCAAATGCCTTAGATGTTTAAAATATACTTAATCAGGTACTTCCCTGGCAGTCCATTGGTTAAGACCTCGTGTTTCCACTGCAGGGAGTGCAGATTCAATCCCTGGCTGGGGAACTAAGATCCTACCTGCTGTGTGGCATGGCCAAAAACAAGGAGAAGATAAAATATACTTAATTGATTCACAGCAGGTTGAAGGGAGAATAACTAAGGAGAGAAGAGTCTGAAGCAATCAAAAGAACCCCAACAAGGAAAATACAGATGATAATAGTGCCAACCAATGAATTTGCATCCAAATATAGGCTCTGTTTTCCTACATCATGTACCACTGAAACCTCTCAGCCAGCCCTTGAAGTGTATAATATTATCCTTATTTTACAGAGTAGGAAACAGGCTCAGAGATGAAGTAAATTGCATCACACCAGACCATTATCAAATGACAGAAACAAGATAAGAACCCTTATCTGTGTGGTATCAAGACACAGTTCTTGGCCAAGTTAGATCATTTACTACTAGTAAAAATTGAAACATTTTATTATATGACTTGCCATACAGAAGCCTTTAGAACAGTGAAGGGCACGATGGAAATGCCAAGAATTGAAGCTACCCACCCCACAAATAAGTAAATACCATTTTTATTTAAATTCATTTTAGTTTATATTCATGTTCATATAGTCATATAATGAGTGTTTGTATTCACTTTATGTTTTATTCAATTCATTTTTATTTTCAGATCTAGGGTATGGGAATGAACTATCATCCTCCTCCTATTGCTATTTTGAACATTTACTTAGAGGCTTGCTGTTAGGAGTACCAAAGCAAAGCTAAGATAGATCTTCATGTTAGCATTTTCATGTAAATCACATAATGTATACTGGAAATATTTCATTGAAGAGGCTCTTAAAAGTATTTATTCTTTTTTTGGGGGGAGGGGGGCATGCCACACAGCATGCAGGATCTTCCCCAACCAGGAAGGACCAGGAATCGAACCTGTGCCCCTTGCAGTGGGAGTGCAGCATTCTTAACTGCTGGGCCACCAGGGAAGTCCTAAAAGCATTTAATCTCTACACTCAATTCACTCTGGGCAGCACCCCCACCCCCAGCATTTCTGATACTCTGAGATTTTGACATTTTGACTTTCCTGTTTCTTTTTAAACATTTACCCAAACTCCATTTGCTGTGCAAAAAAAATAAGCAAAAATTAAGGTCAACAACATAGAGACTGTAGTAATCACTAGCAAATGAACCAAAACTGGGAGCTGAATGCAACTTTAAGAGTGTCTGGTATGCGAAACATTTAACCATAGTAAATAATTATATGTTTTGACAGTCCCATCACAAACTCAATTTTTAAATATTGAGTGCAGCCTTAAAAAAAAACTTCATCATATTTTCATCATAAACTTCATCATAAACTTCATAATATTCATTTATGACATAGGTCAAAGTTGTGTCCCATTTCCAAATATAAATACATGTATTCTATATTGAACAATTTGGGGGAATTCCCATTAAATTCCATTTCCCATGGGAAGCATCAAAAGAAGAAAACACACCCATTATTACTCAGGACAAATATTAAGCATCAAAACAATGGAAGCCGACGTTCGTTCAATACAGGCACGCTGAGAAGTGAAATAAACAAAACAAACCCTGGGGATATGACTGCTTACAAGACAGATGTAAACACGAGGGTAGCGAAAATGACTTTTTTGGGCGTCTGATTTGAACACTGATCCTCTTTTACAGAATAGTTACAGCAACAATATCCATTTTAAGTTCTATACATTTTCTCTTGTTGCAAACAAAACAATTTTTAAAGTAAAAGATCAAGCTGCCGTTGCAAAATTTGTTTCCTGCATTCATGCTAACCACTTCCCCTTTTGGAAAAAAAAAAAAAATTGTTTTCTAAATTGTTACAGTGAACAATCCCTTCAGATAACCAGGCATTTGTTCTAAAGCAAATTTGGGGAAAGCACTAAAGATATTCGCATGTTTAATAAAGATGCCAACCTCGTAGTTACATCGAGGGAAGAGAAAAAATTTAATAGTACAATTCCTTATACGTACAACGACTAAAGTAGTCATCTTGCTAGAGAATGTTTCCCCAAATGGTAAAAAAATTTAACACTCTGCTACTCAGCTGGCTCCAGTTAGAACAACTTTGCCCTGTTTGTGCTTCACAGAGCCAGCATCCCTGATTCCAACTGAGGGCAGCCTCCTAAACTAGCAAATTTAATTTGCTTTACTAAGATAAGGATCAACTGATAATCAGTCAAAGTAAACTCCTACATTCTTGCTTAACACTGACATAGATTCTTTACTAAAACTGTATTTTTCCCTTTAAGAGGTTCTATTTTGTAATATATGACACATAAAAACGGTACCTGTATATTTTATTATGATTAGAAACATGAAATTTTATCACATACTTCTTAGAATTCTACCTTAATTCATAGATGACTCAGTGTCTTATTCTATAACACTTCATGATAGGGGCATCGATGAAGAATTTAAAAGCCAACAATGTTCAAAGTCAAATAGTTTTAGAAGCTGTAATATCACACAAAAATGGAGGCAAGCTCCCTGTTCTAAGGGCTCACAGTCAGCATTTTAATCTAATATAACTTTAAAAACATTTTCTTAAACCAAGTGATACAAGAAACCTCATGATTAGGCCAAATAAGGCAACTTCTCACATGGTATAGAGAATTCTTCTGGTTAGTCAACACTCAGAATTGCAATGAATTTGAATTAAGCAGCCAAGCTAACCATTAGATGGTAAACAACTGCCTAGAAAATGAAGAAGTTGGCAGTCAAAGAATCAGACGAGTTAAACGACACTAGACCTATATAGGAAAAGGAGAGATGGATGCCGGAGTTGAAAAACCACACCTCGAACTCACTAACCATTTCTGCAGCTACTTGTAACCAAAGGAATTGCAGTTTCTGTTAAACAATATCCTATTTTGCATTTAGAAATTATGTAAGAGCCAAGAGTCACAAGGCGAGGGCGAGCTGGAGAAAGGGAATTATTCATTGCCTGACATGGATGAACTCAGTTTAATGCATGCATTTAGCAAACACTGTGCTCTCTGTTAGGAAATATTAGTGCACATTCCATTCATTTTGATAACCTTTTCCTTTTCATCCCAGCGCCGCACTAGCCAGCTACAGCATTATCAGGAAGCAGAGATTAGACACCGCTTCTCTTCCACGTCTGTCTAGCGTGTCATTATTCCAACGCACAGGGACAGATAAAACCTGACTTTAATGTGTTTGTCACCAGAATGGCATTCAAGTACTTAGGCGACACGCGGGAAAACTCACCATACTGTCCCTGAATATTAGGAAGAGAGTGAAAGGTGAAGTCCTTAAAGTCAGGGAGGCAGTGATTCCATGATGGTATCTGGGGCAGCCCTGCACCTGGCCAGGATGTAGGCCATAGATAATGGCTGAGGGGATGAATCAATGGATGGGAACAGTTCACAGCTCAGGAATTTTGTCAACAATGGGAGATGCTACTAACGCAACGATATGAAGCAACCATCCTCCAAGTAAAAAATAAATTTAAAAAATGTTAACCCTCCCCCCTAAAAAAAAAAAATGACACAAATGAACTTATCTGTGAAACAGAAACAGACTCATGGACTTAGAAAACAGACTTGCAGTTGCCAAAAGGGAGGGAGAGTGAGGCAGGGATGGACTGGGAGGCTGGGCTTAGCAGATGCAAACTACTACATAGAGAATGGCTCAACAAGGTCCTCCTGCATGCACGGAGGATTCTTCAGCACCCTGCGATAAAGCAGATGAAAAAGAACGCACGTATATATACAACCGAACCATTTTGCTGTACAGTAAAAGTTAACACATTATTAGTTCAGTTCAGTTCAGCCGCTCAGTTGTGTTCTTGACTCCTTGCGACCCCACGGACCGCAGCACGCCAGGCCTCCCTGTCCATCACCAACTCCTGGAGTTTACTCAAACTCATGTCCATTGAGTCAGTGATGCCTTCCAACCATCTCATCCTCTGTCGTCCCCTTCTCCTCCCGCCCTCAGTCCTTCCCAACACATTATTAACCAGCTATATATCCATAAAACAAACTTAAGTTTTTTTAAAAAATGAGAATAAGACCATGAAGTGCTGATTCCATTAGAATTCCCTTAAATTAAAAAAAAAAAAAAGTATGGAGCAACTCATCTGGGGGCCCATGTTTACACAGAAAAAGACAAATTTGGAATTTAGTTCTACACCAAATTTAGAACTATACCAAACGGAAGGAAACTGCAAGAAAGACATTACTAGAAACATTTTTATGAAAATTAATTAATAGCTACTTAGAATTCTTATTCTCCACAAGTAATCTCCAAACTGTCTAAGAGCTTGAAATATTGACTCCATTAAAAGTAGTCTTGGGACTTCCCTGGTGGGCCAGTGGCTAAGGCTCCCTCCTTGGTCAGAGAGCTGGATCCTACATGTTGCAACTAAGAGTTTGCAGGCTGCAACTGAAAGATCAAAGGCCCCGCCTGCTGCAGCTAAGATCCAGATGGTCAAATGAATATTAAAAAAAAGTCTCCTGCCCACTTCCTTATACACTGTACTCTACTACCATCCCCCCTAGAAGTCGAGAATACATGAAGAGCTTGATGGCTCGTGGTGACCGTGAACAATAGTCCTTTGGCTCCAGGTCCACTCTGATGGCACTGATCCTGAGCTTCTGAGAGAAGGGGCCACGGAAAGCTGGGCTCTCTGTACTTCTAAGCCTAACCCTTAAAAACGTGGGACTTGGAAATGATAATATTCCAGTTGTCTAGGCTTTTCCCATCACACAACAATATTTCAATAGCAGTGATGAAAATTTTAAAAGATCAACCACGTAGTAATTAAAAGTGTAGCAAAAAGCTTGATTGGGGTAGGTAAAGATAACTGTATAATTATATACATACATACATCTGTATATGGCTATCCAGGTGGCTCAGTGGTGAAGAATCTACCTGCCAAGCAGGAGTCACAGGTTCTATCCCTGGGTCCGGAGTTCCCAGGGATCCCTGGGTCCCCTGGAGAAGGAAATAGCAACCCACTCCAGTATTCTTGCCCGGACAATCCCATGGACAGAGGAGCCTGGTGGGCTACCATCTGTCGGGTCACAAAGAGTCAGACACAGTTCAGCGACGAAACCACCACCACCACCACCATACGCCAGAAAGAAGAAAGTCTGTTTTAAAAATGAGTTAAAGATTTGGGCATTTTACGAAAAAGGGTATTATAACTAGCAGATAGCAGCCTACGAAAAGATGTTCAACATCATTTTTTCATCAAAGAAATATAAAGGTAAATTAAAAACACTGCCAGAATCCACTCCATACTCATTGAAAAGGCTGAAATAAAAGGACTGAGATTACCAACCCTCAGTGAGGGTGAGGAGCCGCTGCTGGAGGTGTGTCCACTGGTAAAGCCACCTTGTCAAGGTCTGACAGCACACTGCGCCAAATACGCTCCTGTGGCTCAGAGTTCCGTCTCGGGCACACGAGTAAGAGGGAGGAGAGCCCGCAGCTGCCAGCTGAGGTGTGTACACGTGTTCATACGAGCTTGGTTGTTCATTTGGCCTCAATATGGAGACAGTCCAAACATCTGCCAACTTGAGAACGGATAAACCGTACATCCGCACGATGGACGCCACGCAGCGATACACACCTCCCTTACTTGCGACGAGAGCGCGAATCTCACAGACACCATACTGAGTTAGAGAAGCCAGATGGGAGAGCATGGTTGGCATGACTTGTACGAACTATAGAAACAGGCTAAACAAATATGCGTCGCGTGTCAGAATGACAGTTATTATTGTTATAATAATAACCTTGGGGTGGGGATAGGGCCCCAGGGGGCACTGCTGGGGTCTTAGGAACACCCCTTATCTGGGGTCCTAGCACACAGTTTCATTTATATGCAAAAACTCATTGAGCTGTCCACATAAGACGTGGCCACGCTATGGTATGTAAATCACACCTCAATAAACACCCATTTGAAAAGGTGTAGGGACCGCCCTGGTGGTCCAGTGGTTGAGACTCGTAACCCAGGGGACCTGGGTCGGCTTCCACATGCCAGGGAGCAGCTGAGTGTGTATACTCTAACTACTGAGCCCAGGCACTCTGGAGCCCGCCGCCACAACGAGAGAGTCCGTGCACCTCAAGGAAAGACCCCGTGCGCCCCAGCTAAAACCCCGAACAGCCAAGTGAGCAAATAAAATATCCTTTCAAAAAGGCCTAGAAGGACACACATCATATGCCAAAAGCGACCACCCCTGAGGAGGGTCTGGGAAGGGAGGCTGGACAGCAGAGAGCACCTCATCCTGTTCTCAGTGCTTTAACTACTTCTTTTTACATGAGACTCCTGTAGCTGAGTAAGACATAATCTGGTTTAATTGTCCGTATTCCCTTGCAGTCCTTCGACCTCTCAATATTACAAGGCAGAGAGTAAGGATTATCTTTCCCATCTCATTAAAAGGGAGGGGAAAAGGCTGCTTTCCCTTACCTCCAACCTGAACATGTAGGTCACAGGCCACAAGATGACCTATTCCACCCTATACCGGTTCTCTGACAAACCCAGCTTTACCCATGTCAAGTCACTACAGCTCATTCCAAGTCTTCAAATTCAAAACTTTCTGACAGCCGCCTCTTGGCAAGGGAAAAGAGACTGCCTAGCTCCTTGAGTTTTCATCACCAATAAAAACCATTCCATTGAACTGACTTTCTTTCCCCATCATTCTTCTAAGGGACATGGCATGATCACAACATCCAAATATGTCCACTGGCCCAGAGATAAGACTGCCAGTGGGTTTGGGGGTTTTTTTGTGTGTGTCTACTTATACATATAAATTTACATTTAGTGAAACTGGGCACCTCAAGGCTCACACATGCCCTCTTGTAAGCAAAGGACGAAACACATACTCAAGGTGAACCCAAAGCCAAAGTGTGGGCTGGGGTAGATCTGGGCAGTGCGAACACAGAGCCAGTCTCTCTGCGGAACATTAACCTCCCCAAAGGAAAAGAAAACTGGGCTCCCACCCAGATCCTGTGCAGCTTAGAAGACGCATCACGCAGACACAGGTCCCATGGGCGGTGTCACCAGACACAAGTGCAGTTTGGGGGAGTCCGTCCCGCTCGTCGTGGGAGCAGCAACAGCATCTCTGGGAACACAGGCTTATCATTCCAAGGGCTGTGGAGCTGACTGCCAGAAAAAGCAGGGGGAGTCACCTCGAAGACAACTGGGTAATTGAATCATTTGCAGACACTGGAGGAAAAGACATTTATAATGGACCCAAAGCCTCTCAGAAGTCAAGATGGGAAATTACATTAAGCGCCCCTAAGAACTGAAACATCGCTTCCTTTCAGCTTGATCCTGACAAGAGGCTTCACCGGTGACAGATAATGCAAAAACTAACACGACAATCAAATCACGGCTTTGCTTTGGGGAAATTACAGGGCTTCAAGTCACATTCATAAACAGAATAATTTAAGACTTCCGACGTTTACTTGTTTTTAAAGTGTGAAGTGCCCCAGTTTGTGTCAGGAGAAGCACAGTTATTGTTGCTATTATTACTTTTTAAATATTTGTTTATTTTTACTCATTTGGCTGTCTCAGGTCTTAGTTGCGGCACGTGAGATCTAGTTCCCTGACCAGGAATCGAACCCAGGCTCTTTGGACTGGAAGCACAGCCTTAGCCACTGGACTACCAGGCAGGTCCCAGAATTTCAACATTAGACAGCGCAGGTCCTCAGGGAGGAGGTAAATAGAAGAAGGGGATGACAGAGGATGAGATGGTCGGATGGCATCACTGACTCAATGGGTATGAGCTTGGGTAAACTCCAGGAGTTTCTGATGGACAAGGGAGGCCTGGTGTGCTGCGGTCCATGGGGCCGCAGAGTCGGACACGACTGAGCGATTGAACTGAACAGAACTGAAAGAGGACTTCATAAACATAACAAAATGACACTGTCAGTATAAGAAATAACAATGCATCCCTGGAAATATTAAAATAGTTGGGAAGAGCGATTCAGTTTGGTAGTACCTTTCAAAAGTCCCAAAGCTGCGACTGGACCTAGAAATTGTGCTTTTGATACATTAACTCTCTTGGACTTGGCCCAAGGGAGGAAAACTAGAGTCACCCTGGAAAATTTTTCAATCACAAAGGCCCAGAACTCACCCAGCAGGTGTGGATTCCCTAACCCTAAGTGGGAAATTCAGACTGATGTGGTCCTGGCCTGGCCATGAGCCAGGAAAAGACAGCTTCCCAGAGAACCCACTTTAAATGTGGGCCAGCATGGAAATTCCAAGGAACACACATTTATGATCACACATGCTGTCTTCTCAATCTCACGGGTTTTCCGCTGTGACTTCTACCTTCTTATGTGACTGAAACATAAGGCAGTGGTGATGTTGGTATAGGAGGTTTGCTAGTCTATATGCAATTTTTCACACTCAATATTTGGAAGCAACCATGGGTATGCCTTTACAATGTCATGAGATCTTAACTAACAAAGGTGAAGTTCACCTGAAACTAACATAATATTCTAAGTCAATTATACCTCGACTAAAAGAAAAGGAAGAGAAAGGCTAAGTAGTATCGCAAGTAGTGGCTGGCTCAGTGGCTTCAAGAAGTACTACAATGCACATTCTGTGAGCTCTCTAGAAAAGCTAGGACTATGAATGCAAAATCTGGAATGCTATTTCCACCTGTGTTAAGACAGCAGGTAAGTGCAGGAGACTACATGTGGGATCAGATTTTTCATTTGGCAGAAAGTGAATGCTCTCAAGGACAACAGAGGAATTAGATGAGTAGCTAGAAACTCTCCCACTATAAAGTATTACAAAACATTTAAGGAACCTAATTTCCTCTCACATATATTTTCTAAATAATAATTTAGAAAATAAAAAGGAACACTCCAAAACTAATATAGCAAACTAGAACAGCCAAGAAAGAAAAACCACAGGTTTCTATTTCAATGAACCAGAAAAACATCTACTTTTGCTTCACTGACTATGCCAAAGCCTTTGTGTGGATCACCACAAACTGTGGAAAATTCTTAAAGAGATGAGAATACCAAGGCAACTTGACCTGTCCCCTAAGAAATCGGTATGCAGGTCAAGAAGCAACAGTTTTGAACTGGACATGGAACAACAGATTGGTTCCAAAATGGGAAAGGAGTACGTCAAGGCTGTATATTGTCACTCTGCTTATTTAACTTATATGCAGAATACATCATGAGAAACACTGGACTGGAAGAAACACAAGCTGGAATCAAGATTTCTGGGAGAAATATCAATAACCTCAGATATGCAGATGGTACCACATTTACAACAGAAAGTGAAAAAGAACTAAAGAGCCTCTTGATGAAAGTGAAAGAGAAGAGTGAAAAAGTTGGCTTAAAGTTCAATATTCAGAAAACTAAGATCATGGCATCTGGTCCCATTATTTCATGGCAAATAGATGTGGAAACAATGGAAACAGTGACATACTTTATTTTGGGGGGCTCCAAAATGAGTGCAGATGGTGACTGCAGCCATGAAAAGACACTTGCTCCTTGAAGAAAAGTTACGACCAACCTAGACAGCATATTAAAAAGCAGAGACATTACTTTGCCAACAAAGGTGCATCTAGTCAAAGCTATGGTTTTTCTAGTAGTCATGGATGGATGTGAGAGTTGGAATATAAAGAAAGCTGAGCACGGAAGAATTGATGCTTTTGAACTGTGGTGTTGGAGAAGACTCTTGAGAGTCCCTTGGACTGCAAGGAGATCCAACCAGTCCATCCTAAAGGAAATCAGTCCTGAATATTCATTGGAAGGACTGATGCTGAAGCTGAAACTCCAATACTTTGGCCACCTGATGTGAAGAGCTGACTCGTTGGAAAAGACCCTGATGCTGGGTAAGATTGAAGGTAGGAGGAGAAAGGGACAACAGAGGATGAGATGGTTGGATGGCATCACCAACTCAATGGACATGAGTTTGAATAAGCTCTGGGAATTGCTGATGGACAGGGAAACTTGGCGTGCTACAGTCCATGGGGTCACAAAGAGTCGGACACGACTGAGCGACTGAACTAAACTGATTTTCAATGAATATCGATGTAAGATCTCAAGTAAAATGTTAATAATGTAAATCCAGCTCTGTAGTAAAAAAATATATACATCAAAATCTACTTACACTAGTCCCAGGAATGCTAATTTGGTTCAATATAAGAAAACTTAATAATGTAATCTGTCCATTAATGGATTAAAGGAAACAGAAAAGGTATTTGATGATATTCAATATCAAGTTGAGTTTAAAAAAAGACAACCTCTTGGCAAAATAGAAAAAGAAGGGAATCCCTTATAATAAGCCTGATAAAGGGGAAACATTTGAAGCACTCTCTTTATCTAGAATGAGATAAGGCAGTTCACAAAAACTGCTTCTGCCAGGATAAAAGAAGTTATAACCAGAAGAGCAAGATAAGAAAAATAAATACAAGGCATAAAGCCTGAAAAAGAAGAAATAAGACTGTCATTATCTGCTGTTACGACTGTCTCCAAGGAAAACACCAAAATAGAAATAAGAGTTTATTCGCAAGGCATCTGGCTCTAAAATGAGTATACAAAAGTTTTACGTTCATTTAACCTCCAATTGTTTTTTTAATAAACGTTGGGTCAATCTATTTTAGTTGAGTAACATATTAAATATTTGGGGGCATTAACATTTCATGAGAACTTATGGTAACAGGTTGGAGAAGGCGATGGCACCCCACTCCAGTACTCTTGCCTGGAGAATCCCATGGACGGAGGAGCCTGGTAGGCTGCAGTCCATGGGGTCGCAAAGAGTCAGACACGACTGAGCGACTTCACTTTCATGCATTGGAGAAGGAAATGGCAACCCACTCCAGTGTTCTTGCCTGGAGAATCCCAGGGATAGGTGAGCCTGGTGGGCTGCCGTCTATGGGTTGCACAGAGTCGGACACGACAGAAACGACTTAGCAGCAGGTGGCTCAAGGTTAAAGAATCTGCCCGCTAATGTAGGAGACTCAGGTTCAAACCCTGGGTAAGAAAGATCCCTTGGAGGAGGAAATGGCAACCCACTCCAGGATTCCTNTGAGCCTGGTGGGCTGCCGTCTATGGGTTGCACAGAGTCGGACACGACAGAAACGACTTAGCAGCAGGTGGCTCAAGGTTAAAGAATCTGCCCGCTAATGTAGGAGACTCAGGTTCAAACCCTGGGTAAGAAAGATCCCTTGGAGGAGGAAATGGCAACCCACTCCAGGATTCCTGCCTAGAGAATTCCATGAGCAGATGAGCCCAGTGGGTGGCAGTCCATGGGGTTGCAAAGAGTCAGACATGACTGAGTGATGTTACATTACTATGAGCAGGGTAATTTTACCAGCAAATGAATATATCTTTTGGTAAACTAAATAGCCCCACTCAAGATCAAATATAGATATTAAGAATGTGTTTTCTAATATACTAGGCAATTTTAGAGGAAGCCATACTAATCTATGCCTAGGCTTTAAGCAAGGAATTTGGCAGAATTGGGCAAATAACTAAATACCTAATTTACACTATTTTCCAAGCAAATTCATCTCCAAATTATCTGGCAAAAAGTGAAAGAAATCTATAAAAACGCAGTGCTTTTCCCCAAGTAAAAGCATAAAGCTATGAATGCCTAAACAGCCCTGGGCAGTCAGGAATGAATACGGTTCTTTAACAGCCTAATTTTGTTTACACTCATATTGATGACTTTTATAGAAAGAAAATTTAGCTTCTAGGGAAAAAACACACAGGGAACCACAAGAAGACACAGTACAAGCTTTATAATAATGTTCCTAATTGCCAGCAACACAAGTCCATTTTGGGAAAAGCTTTGGAGAGGACCTCCCAATGCAAGCCTTGGGCTACAACCTGTTAGCAACCTGAATGAGTCCATCAGAACTCTGGCCACTAGCGTGAGTCTCTTTATCTTTTTATCAGAAGCAGTGCCAGGAGCCAAGCTCTTTCAGATGGCGCGGGGCGGTCTGCTCCAGCTTTTAAGAGGTCGATTTTTTTCTTCGAAAAGCCATTAAGAGAGAACCACAGTCTGCAGAAACCAACCCCTAAGATATGTACATGGTTTAAGTCTCCATGTTAATCGTCCTGGTGACTAAAGAAATCAACACGCTGCTCAAATCGTAACACTGAAGATTCCCCCAAATTTTAGATCCCCCCCCAGCCTCCTACTAACACCCCACACCCCAAGTTGACACGAAACGAAAATAATCCCAAGTTGAGTGGCCTTTTGTGGTTGCATCAGAAAGAAGAACTTGGGGACCAGCAGTCTGGGAGGATACGTGACAAGCATTAAAAGAGGAAATGAAAAAAAAAAAAAGACTCTCGCTTTCACCTTACCCTTTCAACATCTGCTTTCGTAACATTTATGTCAGCATCCATTTTCTCAAAGTACTGCTGGGCTCGGTCAGCCTCTTTGCAATCCCGCTCAAAACGTCTTTTCGTCTAAGAGCAGAGGAAGATGGTGACAGGGAAAGAGACTGTTAATGAAACCATGAGATTTCTATATGAAGATGTAATTTTATCATAATTTTATGGGCATTCCCTCATTCCCCCTCCCCAAAAGCATTCTTTTCTGAACTGATTTGTTCCATGTCATCATTTCAGGAAGTTATTTTAAAATCTGCCTTTATTTCCATCCAAACAAACTGTCTAATCTTTGTTCTTCCCTATGATTTTTAGAAAAAAGACTCCACTTGGGTTTTTTGGGGTTTTTTTACATTTTACTTCCAGTAATAATCTCTAGAAATCAATTAAATTCAAATTGTAAAAATCTCTGAAGACGTTAGGGTCTCTGTTTTGTACTTACTGTTGATTCAAACTTAAGTTAAATTCAGATCAGAAAAACCTATAAAGACATCTCTTGAGCAGTTGGTTTTTCACTTACTGATTCTAGTTGCTTCCAGCACGTCTCTATGTGTTGCTGTGCCTTCCGTCCATCGTGAAAGTGCTGGGGGTGGGGGAGCGGGGGGGAGGAGCAGAGACACACCCATGATTAACATCCCGTCTTTCTCTTACTAAGACTTGAAAAAAAAAATCACCCACTCCAAGGATATTTAAATATTGAATATCTAGCCCATGGATTCCAAAGAAATGTAAGACTTAAAAAATAAATGAGAAATGAAAACAGTAATAAGCTAATAGTCACAGAGTTCCATCTCTGACTTTAGCTATAGTCATACTGAATGCTAAGAGTTATTTACGCTCCTTGTAAAAATGACAGGAATGCTTTATAAAGATGGCAGTCAGATCTTTATTTTTAATCGCTCTGAGATGTAATTCATGTGTCATACGATTCACCCACCGAAACCGTTCAACTCAATGGGTTTTAGTCTAGTCACAAAATAAGCAACTCTCATCACAACCAATTTTAGAACATTTAAAAAAATTTTCCGGCCATACCCCTGCCACCCTCCCGAGGCACGTGCGATCGTAGTTCCTCAGCAAGAGGTTGAATCCTCACCCCCTGCATTAGAAGGCAGAGTCCTAACCGCTGGATTGCTGGGGAGGCCCCTTGAACGTGTGTATCACCTCAGAAGAAATGCTGCCCCTCTTAGCTGTCACTTCCCATCTTCCCCAGCCCTAGGCAAACACCACGCCACTTCCGGTCTGCACAGACTTGCTCATTCTGGACATTTCATACGAAAGGAATCGTACAGTATGACGTCCTTTGTGACTGACACCATGCTTTCAACATATCATAATGTTCACTTAGCCTAACGTTTCCCATGATCACTCGTAACAGGACTTTATTCCTTTCATTGCCATATGGTAATTTTGGGGGTGATCCGTCCCCGGTTTGGGGCCATTATGAATAATGCTGCTGCAAACATTTGTCTAAGTTTTGGGTAGATGTTTCCATACTTAGATCTTCTTAAACTTCAGTTCACCTCCCTGTCACCTGCAAAGGCCTTGGGGCAGGTATATGCTTGGTGTTGACCACCAGGGACATCAGAGAGGCAGACCACAGCGAGTCTCAAGAATGTGAGGAGATGGGGTCGAAGAAGAAAGGTGCAGGTGCGGCCTGTGCAGAGTCTGTGGGCTTTTTGTCTGCATGAGCTGGGAAGTCGGGGATGTCATGTAGGAATGTTCCAGGTGGGAGTTCCTCTCCAGCCCTGGAAGCGATGGACACTTGCACCCTGGGGTGTACGTGGTGACAGAGGCTCAGACTCTGGGTGTCCTTTGATCGGGAAAATCACCAGTAAATCAGATCAGATGTGGGCTGTGAGATATGGAGAGGTCGGAGTGATTCCAAGGATGTTCTGACCTGCATGGACCACGTGCACGAAAGCCCTCGCCCCCTGGTTCTGTCAGACTTGACAGGTTCTGGCAGATCAGAGAGCAGGAATGTCCATCTGCACCGTTGCTAGGACGCAAAGGGGTGACCAAGTCCTTTTACCAAAGGCCACAGCTCTGGCCGGGCAGTGCCCCCACAGCTCATCTCTGAAGCTCCTACAAGGCTCCCCTGCTCTTTGAGACCTAGGGCCACGGCAGCTCCCCACTGTGATCAGCCCGGGGTGTGGGGGGTACCAGGCCATCCCTTCGCTCTCCCTGAATCCTCTCCACAAGGGCTAAATGCTCCTTTCAATAAATGACCTTCCTTCGATGACTAGGCGTGAATGTGCTGTCTGTCTTCTGGCTGAGGAGGTCAGCACCGCTGGGAGGGGTGTGTCGTGGAGGAGGGAAGCGAAAGGGTGGCGGGCATGGAGAGGTCCCCTCGGTACTCAGAGCCTTTTCTCTCACCTCATCAGAACCTGCGGCTTAGCCGAGACACACCAGGCAACTGACCCCGGGAGGCTGGCGAGGAGGAGACACAAATCAGACTCTTTTTTTTTTTTTCTTAAAGAACAGTGTTCCTTTATAAGGGAATGTTTTCTTGTCTCTCTTTGGAGGTCACGTTTCACCATTTTAAGTGCCTCTTGACGGCAAGGTTTACCCATCTAGCAATTTTTTTCTGTCTGTAGGAGCCCCGTGGGGCTTCATATTTCGAGTCTCATAATAGACAGAGGGATAGACAGAAAAGAGAGGGATACGACAGAAAAGAGATGGAGTTGAAGGCAGGCAGAAACAAGTAAGAAAGGATGGGCTTTGGGGAGGCGTAAGATGAGCCGAGAGCAGAGCTGAGCTTTGGAGGGGAGGTACAGAACGCGAGCGTTTTCTGAAAGCCACAGACATCACTTTAAAGAAGGCGAAGGGGGGTGGGGAGGACCTGGGGAGACAGAGGAGTGAGGGGCTCAGGAGGGGGACAAAGGCTCAGCTGTGCCCCTCGCCCTGAGAGTCCCTCCTCCCCAAACTGTCCAGAGGACCAGCCCCACTTCCTAGGCAGGCCCCTGGTGTCCTTCAGTGGGCTGAAATGCTATCCCCATTTCTCACCAGTCTTACTTTGAGATTCAAAGACAGGCACAAAAAGAAAACCTCGGCACCAGACTGAGAGCTGGGCTCTAAGCTTCTACTCTAACAGCAGCTCTGAAATGAAGGTTTTCAAAAAACGAAAGCTCCCTCACCGCCAGCGCCGTCCTGACCTAGCGGAAATGCACACAAAGAACGTGCAGAAGCGAGGGACCCTGCACAGGAAAGGTGATCGGGCTTTCCCAGCCAAGGGATCGGCTCTCAAGACCTCAGGCTTCCAAAAAAGGCCATGTTTTGGAAGCACGAGTGGATAATTTGATCGAAAACCTACTAGATAGTAAATTCCCTTCCTGCTTCTTCATTTCCAGGTTGAATAATAAATATGCATTTATTTTTCAAGCACAGTGTGGGCCTCAACTTTATTGGTTAGCTTTTTCCCCAGAAGGGCTCCAGTCATAACACTCTCCCCCTGCCACCCCGCGCTCCCTGCCCCCGCAACACCAAAACAATTATTCAAGAAGTATACTTGTGATTGCATATGCTTAAGAGAAAACAAACAAACAAAGTGTCACTGATTTTCTTTGTAGCCTTTCTTGCCTAGTCTGTGTTCTCCAAGGTGGATTTGCCTACAAGACACAAAACCCTGGGCCGGCTGATCCCTTAGGAAACCAAAGGACGGAACAAAAGCCCTTCTGATGGTTTGGAGCATCCCATGACCTAAATAGCAGCAGCCCTTTGTAGCCAGCTAGATCGCCCCTCCTTTAATGGCTTTATTTCAACAGTTGCAAAGTTAAACAAACCAACCAGCTTGTCAGATGTGTTTCTTGTTTATTAACAAACAATGGCCAAACATTTCTTCACTGGGCAGTGAGCAAGTATGGATCTAAAAAGTGTGCCTGCAAGCTCTAAATAAAGACGAATTGTTCTCTAGAAAAAAGATAATAGGCACTTCTTTTGGAGCCACGGAGTGAAGTCATCACAGCTCTTTTCTCCTATCAGAGGAGAGACAGGAAATGCCATCTCTAGAGACCCAGAAAAAAAAAAAAAAAACCCGCTCTTTGCTTTCTCCTGTAATAAGATGCTTTAGTTTCTCTTCAAACATAATAATAGACCTTTTAAAATGCCTGATGCTATCTGGGTGGCAGCGAAGCTTACTTTCAACTTTTTGGTTGAACCTTAAAAATATACAGGTAAAATCTATACAAATCAAATGAGCCTTCAAAAACTTTTCAGAAATTTCCCAGGGACCAGGAGTAGCTGAGATTTAAAAAAAAAAAAAAAAAATCACAGGAAACCTAAAATAGGCAAGCATTAACTCAAAGCAAAATGACAAAGACGAAGCTTCAAAGCAGATTTAACTGTGCTGCAAGAAATCATCCTTGGGCTGAATAGAAAAATGGTAAGAATATTTGCTACTCACACATTGCAATTAGGTACAACAGCTACTCATTTTGTTATATGTATATAAAAAATAGATCATCAATTTTTAAAACTACATTAAAAAAGCAAAATACGGCATTGATGTGAAAAGAGTCACTTCTTTAAAAAATAAAAAAGTGGAAAAAAAAATAACAGAATAAAAACACTCAACTAAGGACAGCCGGCCAGCCAGCCATCTGGAATTTTAAATAAAACTCAGATTCTACATATGAAAACAAAGGAACACAATAAACTTTAAAAGGGGAAGAAGAAGGGAGTTTCCAAAAAATATATCTGTGACAAACACTAGTATTTCCAAAAAAACCCCCTACATTGCGATGGGCTTGAATAGCAGCGGCTTCTAGTGCTAGCCTGACTCGGGGTCATTAACCTAATGATAAAGTCTGTGTCTGTGGCTGTGTCTGTGGACTCTGAAGGTGAAGCGCCTTCAGACAGGTTCAGGGCAGTTACCACTTCAGGGAAGCCCAAACTATAACCCCAGAAACACTGGTGATGGGGATTGCCTTGCGTTTTTCTTCAGTAAAACCGGTTTCCTCTAAATTCATTTATAACAAAAATACTTTCTCAATGGACTTGTTTAAAGTTCCTAAAATGCCTACCTCCCTGTGTCATGGGCAGTTACTTAGCTTCCCCCATAATACTGGCCATCTGGGCACCGGGCAGCCCCCTTCCCCCAGCCCAGTCCAGGTCCAGCAGCTCCGGTCAAGTTTCTGTCACCCCCTCTCCTGCTGCTCCCCTCCCCCCGGCACCCTCTTATTCTCCTGCTGGCTTTCACTCCTCAGAACTGTCCACAGACACACTATTGCTTTTTTTGTCCGCACATGAGGCTCTCAGTTCCCCAAACAGGGATTGAACTTGGGCCCTCGGAAGTGAGCCCACAGAGTCTAGCCACTGGACCTGCACACAATTCCCCGCATCCACACTTTTCACCTAGACTAGTAGTCTTTTTTAAAACTGTTCTTCGAAACAATCCATTCTTTCACATTCCTTAAGATTCTAATTCCTCTGAAGAATCCTGATTCACTCAGGATGAAAGGATCTTCAAAGGATTGATAGCAAGCAGCCAATGGCTCAGATTCTTCACGCGATCTCTTTCAAGGGTATGAAACTGTTCTTCCAAACCAAACCAAGGGCAATCACCTTTAATAAGGGTTTTAGATAGAGTGCTAGGTTGATAGGTGAAAATTCAGGGACAGGCATCCTTCCCTGAGCTGAAAGGTTTTAAAGTCCAACTCAAATCATTCATTCAAGTGTGTTCATTGCAGGGTGCTACACTGCTTGTGAATAAAACAAAGCTTCTTTCCTTGTGGACCTGTAGACACAGTGGTAGGAGAAGAGGGTAAGGAACTAGGGAGGGATGGGTGTGGGTGCAGGCAGCGTTTAGACGGGGTGGTCTGGGAAGATGCTGAAGCAGAGGCTTGAACAAAGTGCAGGAGTGAACTTGCAAAGTTCTCAGAAACACCCTTCCAACCAAGCAGTGGGAACAGCTAATGAGGATGCTTTGAAGTGGGAAAGGGCTTGGCCTGTCCAGGGAACAGAGAGATGCCGGTGCAATTAGACTGAGAGGGAGGGTAAGGCAGGAGAAGAAAGCAAGGCACAGACCGTGGACGGCTTCCCAAGCCCCATGAGCACCGTGGAAAGCTACTGCAAAAATACAAGAAGGGAAGTGGCATGGTCTGACTTGCATTATTGCAAGGTTGTGCTGCCTGCTGTATGGAGAACTTCCTGAATGGAAGCAGGGCAGGCAGGCTGCTGCATCTGCCCAGGGGGAGCTGGTGGTGGAGATGGAGATGGGGAGCTGGACCACTGACCGGGGGGCAGGCCTGGAAGCAGAGATGAGTTAAAACTAAAAGGCTTAGGACAGTCCACCAGATGGGAGATGCTGAGAGACCAGCTGTGCAGGAAGTGGTGAGAAGTGTCTGGATTCAGAACATTTACTCAAGGCACAGCTGACAGGACCTGACGTTAGCCAGAAGACGGGGCGTACGGGAAAATAAGCCTTGGGTGCCCCACGTTTTTGGCCGGAACAACTGGGTTAAAAAGGACTGCCATTCACAGACGGTGGGAATTGTAGATAGGAATGCTGTGCTTAGTCACTCAGTCATGTCCGACTCTTTGTGACCCCGCAGACTGTAGCCTGCCAGGCTCCTCTGTCCACGGGATTCTCCAGGCAAGAATCCTGGCATGGGTTGCTACTTCCTTTCCAGGGGATCCTCCCAACCCAGAGATCAAACCCAGGTCTCCTGCATTGCAGACAGATTCTTTACTGTCTGAGCCACCAGGGAAGTCCAATAGGATAGGACTGAGGCAGGATAAAGGATAAAGTCTGGGGATCCACGGTTTGTTTTTGGACAGGTTGAGTGGGCCACCTCATCACAGAACTCTGGGACATCCTTTACACTCTTCCTGGGCTCCAGGGCCTCCACTGACCACGATGCTGCGTCGGTGAGTCAGGGGAGAGACGCACAACTTTCGTCAGGGAATTCTCACAAATTTCAGAAGAAAAAGGTCTCATTCCTACTTACAAGAGGGAAATACAAAGTCATATTTCAAATTCAGGAAGTCAAGGACAAGACTGAAGGATCCTGATAACTAAGTATGTCATCCCATAAATGAGAAAATAGAATTTCTTTGCTTCACCAGACCAATGGTTTTGTAGGTGACAGAACCACAGTGGGGACAAGGTCTTCATAGAGTCCTGGTCTTAACAGAATGTTCTACGAAAACAAAGAGGACAGAACAAAACAAAATACACCTTCCAGACATACATTAAACCCGAGGCTATTAGTGGCTGTTGTATAAGCGTGACTCACAAAAGACCAACTAGTTTTGTAGGGTTTCCTGCTTTTTGAGGGGTTTCCCAGGTGGCTCAGTGGTAAACGACCAACGCAGGAGATGTGGGTTCCATCCCTGAGTAAGAAGTTCTCCTGGAGGAGAAAATGGCAACCCTCTCTTGCCTGGGAAATCCCACAGACAGAGGAGCCTGGTGGGCTACAGTCCATGGGGCTGCAAAGAGTTGGACACGACTGAGCGACTCAGCACAGTAACAGCAGTAAGGAAGAACTAACTGTTCTTTAGACCCACTGCTCTTTTTCCTGATCATGAAATCTAATATCTGCCTTGCTTTTCTGCATTTTCTTCTTACAGGTTCTGGCTTTATAGCAGAGTATCCACAGCTGAATCTCAACAGGACTGAATAAATCAAGAACAGATTTGCAATTAGCTTGATCACACAGATAAGCTCCTTTTACTTTCTGCTTTCCTTCATGCTAAGTTGTATCTGTTTACTGTCATCTCTTATTAAAAAAAAAAAAAAAACAAGTTCTAGGGAGTTCCCTGGTGGCCCAGTGGTTAGGATTTGGTGCTTTACTGCCACGGCTGGGGTTCAATCCCTGGTCAGGGAACTGAGATCCCCCAGTCTGCACGGCAGGTGCAGCCAAAACAAATGAACAATGACAACAAAAAAAACATGCCCCAGACATATTAGAGTCAGTCTGGGCTGCAGAACTGCCTTACAGGCAATTAAGTTTGTTTTGTAAGTTTCATAAACAGATCCTATCCAACACCTAACTTTAAGAAGAATGCATGACTTTCAGTTATCGATTTTTCAACATCTGTGAAACCTTGGGGAAATTTTTCTTACGGTCATTTCGCAGTGATGTGGGGTCTTGCAAGCATTATCTGAGATTTAGAAAAATTTTAGTGAGTCATTGAAGGCATTGTATAATTATTTCCTCTCGAACTCTTCAGATAACCATTGCCAAAAACCGATTCTGCTCCTGGCCAACATTTTGAAATGAAGCATTCTTTCCACCTGCCGGGAGAAATGTAGTTACAGGTTCCAGTAAATGTTGGCTGGAACCTCCTGATTTCCCTCCTGGAGCTATAAATCTCCATAAATCCCTCATATGTGGTTAGTGGTAACCACTGCAGATAACCCTACACAGACTCAGAAGCTGGAGCTGAACTCTGTTCTCTAAAATTATTTAATAACTATAGCCACTAAAATTCTAATTATGAAAACTACATATTTTCAGGACTTCCCAGGTGGCACTATTGGTAAAGAATCTGCCTGACAAGGCAGGAGATGCAAGAGATTCGGGTTCATTCCCTGGGTTGGGAAGATCCCCTGGAGAAGAAAATGGCAACCCATTCTAGTATTCTTGCCTGGAAAATCCCATGGACAGAAGAGCCTGGTGGGTTACAGTCTATGGGGTCGCAAAGAATGACCTCATGGACTGAAAGAGTTGGACAAAACTAAGTGACAGAAGGAACCTTACAAAAATGAGGATTCTGATTGACAAGCATTTTGAGTTTTTGTTCTTTAATTCAGAGTTTTTGTAAAATTTTGGCAGCTAATAAACGAATCACAGTCACTCTACCCAAAAAGAAAGAATAAATAAAGTTTTCACTGCATGTGGTCAGCTTACAGAGAGAATGAATATCGCTCTCATTGTAAATTTGTAAAAATCTAGAAAAACCAGCCCAACCTTCCTGATAGCCCAGAGATAAAGAATCTGCCTGCAATGCAGGAGATACTGGTTTGATCCCTGGGTCAGGAAGATCCCCCGGAGGGGGAAATGGCAACTTATTCCACTATTTTTGCCTGGAAAATCTCATGGACAGAGGAACCTGGTGGGCTGCAGTCTGTGGGGTTGCAAAGAGTCAGACATGACTGAGCACTCACTCACTCACTCATGAAAAGCAAGCCAGTATAAATCTTCCAGATTTTACACATGAAAATTCATCATGCTGCCTTAAAAGAACTGTTGATTTCCCCGGTTATTTCTACCCATGATCGCTGAACACCAGTAAATCCCAGACACTGGCGCAAAATCAGATGTGTTAGTTTATCTCTCAGAATAAAAGACTGAAGGCGAAGCAAAGGAAACGGTCACTGTACATTTTGACTTATACTCGCCCCAAGGGCAGGCTACTAATCCCATTACTTCTAAAGAGAAGGTGAGCATCTTGTCAAAAATACAGTTGCCTTAAGTGGAGCCCATCAGGTGAAGACATTAAGAGCCCCTGCCCCTCTCAGGCTTCCAGAAGCGGTGGGGGTCCCTACTGAGGACAGCTGCTGGCTCCAGCACCAGGCAGGAAAGAGCCCAAATGGCTGTGCTCTTGCAAGTGGCAAGTCAAGGCTCTCTTTCAAAGAATTTCCTTTCACAAAATCAACACATTTTCGTCAAAACGAGCAAACACACTTTTGTGTATCAGGACAGACACTGGTTATTCATGATACTAGCTGAGTGAGCTCCCTACGGAACAGAGCATGTGTGGAAACTGCTGCATAAAAATCGTATTTCCTGAAGTCTACAAATAACAAATGAGAGAGAGAGCAGGGAGAAGAGGGAACCCTCCTGCGCTGCCGATGGGAATGTAAGGTGGTGCAACCATCCTGGAGAACAGTATGGAGGTTCCTCAAAAATCTAAAAATAGAGTTGTCATATGATCCGGGGGCTTCCCTGGTGGCTCAGATGGTAAAGAATCTGCCTGCAACGTGGGAGTCCTGGGTTCAACCTCTGGGTTGGGAAGATCCCCTGGAAGAGGGCATAGCAACCCACTCCAGTATTCTAGCCTGGAGAATCTCCATGGACAGAGAGCCTGGTCTATAGTCCATGGGGTCCCAAAGAGTTGGACACGACTGAACGACTAAGCATAGTACACAGCACATAAGATCCTGCAATTTCACTTTTGGGCATATATCTAGACAAAACTGGAATTCGAAAAGATACCTGTACCCCAGTGTTTACAGTAGCACTATTCCCAAGAGCCAAGACATGGAAACTTAAATGTTCATCAACAGAACAACAGATAAGGAAGATATGGTACATATATACAATGGAATATTGTATACTCAGCCATAAAAAGGAACAAAATGATGCCATTTGCAGCAATAAGGATGGTATGACTTCTATGCTGAATGTAAAATATGGCACAAATGAACTTATCCTCAAAACAGAAACAGATTCATAGACATGGAAATAAGAATTGTGGTTGCCAACAAGGAGCAGCGGAGGGAGACGGATGGACTGGGATTTGGGGGTTGGTGCNTACCTTGGAAGTGAAAGGAAAAGGAAAGCAGGTGGTCATGCATCAGCAGTGGAAATGTCAATCCTCCCTTCTCAGTCCAAGAAAATAAAGGACATGGAAAAATAAATAAGTCCTAAGGCATAATGAAGCAAGGCATATCAAACACTCTAATCAGAAAACAGATCTTTCCCAGCCTCCAGGAAGTGACAAAAACTAACTATATATCCAAACCACAAAGAAAATGCCATGAAAATTCCGAATAAGAAAAACAGGACAAATAACATTGTATGATCATAATCTAATAAAAATATGAATTAATTATAAAACAGAAAAAAAAAAAACCTGAGAGATGAAAATTTTTTAGTCCTTAAATCAGAAGGAAGAATGAGGCAGGAGATGCTTATAGTAAAACGATCTAATTATTGGGGGGGAGGGGACAAGAAAAATGTTTATACGCTAATATGACTATTAAAAAAAAGGATCAAAAGATACAGTGATGAACGAATGAATGCAATGTTTATTTCTAGTTAAGAACTACTAAACCAGACCTAACATCATTTTTAGCAGCAAACATTCAGGGTTCAAAAAACTGACTTTGCTCTAGGCAACATAGTTAAGATATTGCAGAACTGGGATTNTTAAAAAAAAGGATCAAAAGATACAGTGATGAACGAATGAATGCAATGTTTATTTCTAGTTAAGAACTACTAAACCAGACCTAACATCATTTTTAGCAGCAAACATTCAGGGTTCAAAAAACTGACTTTGCTCTAGGCAACATAGTTAAGATATTGCAGAACTGGGATTCAAATCCCATGTCATCTGGTGCCATATTCACTGTGCTTTGCTCCTCTACGTAAATTTTTCATAAGGCCAATTAAACTTACTAAGCTCAAATATATAGTATAGTTCACTGAGACCCAAGATACAATTAACAGAAAGAAATAGCAGGGTTATAAATACCATCAGGAAACTGGTCGGAGAGAAACCTCGACTAATTAGAGTATGACACAATGCCTTATTTTCACTAAGAATCTGTTTTGCTTATTTAAAAAGATCTTTGAAACTAGATTTTAACATAATCACTCATGTGCCTAAAATTAAAAGTAAAACAAAGAGGATGTGACTTTTAAAAAAAAAAAAAAAAAACCACACAGAATTATTTCATGAATTCTTCCAAGAATACTGTCTTCACAAATACAAGGAATTTTTTTTTATTGTACAATGGCTACGCAACTACATTGTAAGCGACTGCCTTCCCACTTAAATCTTTCTGAATAAAGTCACTATTCTTTGCCCCAACTACCTTCTCAACTGACTGGCCTGGTGTATGGCAAGAGGTACGAGCTTGAGCTGGGTACCACATTTGTTTTCCTTTTCCCTGGTTCTCTCTTCAGCTTTTCTTACTTATCATTTTCTCTTGTTCCCCTTCTTACAAATGACACATTTTCCAGTGGAAGAAAATTTAAAGCTTGCTTGCTCATTGAAAAAGTTGCTACTTTAAAATTATTTTTAAAGAGGTTTATCTAATCTCAGAACCTTCTCCTTTCCTGACTTTGGATAAGGAGAACTGGAGATGGAGGGTGGGGAGGACCACTAAGCACTCATATCCCTTAGAAGCAGCAGCCCACCTTTCAGAGGAACAGCACGGAGACCATGACAACGTCAACGAGAGGATGCGAACTGCCTCTCCCTCTCGGTCCTGCTTTAAGAAGCTAGAGGCATATGTACTGGCTCAATGATTAGAAGCAAATAAACAAGGAAAAGAAAAATAGTCTTCAAAAAAGACAAAGGAGTGTGTATTATGCTGCTGCTGCTACTAAGTCGCTTCAGGCGTGTCCATCTCTGTGCGACCCCACAGACAGCAGCCCACCAGGCTCCCCCGTCCCTGGGATTCTCCAGGCAAGAGCACTGGAGTAGGTTGCCATTTCCTTCTCCAATGCACGAAAGTGAAGAGTGAAAGTGAAGTCGCTCAGTCGTGCTAGACTCTTAGCGACCCCATGAGCTGCAGCCCACCAGGCTCCTCCATCCATGGGATTTTCCAGGCAAGACTATTAGAGTGGGGTGCCATTACTTTCTTCGAATGTGTATTATAATAAAAACCAAATGGTCACTTAAAGCAGTCCAAGTGTACATCATATTCAAGAGTTTCCCAGGTGTCACTACTGGTGAAGAGCTTGCCTGCCAAGGCAAGAGACCCAGGTTCAACACCTGGGTCAGGAAGACTCCCTGAAGGAAATGGCAACCCACTCCAGTCTTCGGACCTGGAGAATCCCAGGGACAGAGAAGCCTGGTGGGCTGCAGCCTCTAGGGTCGCACAGAGTCGGACACGACTGACGCCACTTCGCATGTACATGCACAATCGACAGCTACTAGTCAAGTATACACTAATGTCCAACCTTGTTTTGAAAACCCCCTGTCCCTGGATGCTATCTATCCACTTTAGAAACACAAATCCATAAGAAAACTAGAAAATACTACAAGAAAAAATACAAAGACTCCATTTCATAGGACCAACTAGTCACATGTGTAAAATTTTTAAATAGGAAAGACCAGTACAGACCTGGAGTCATCAAGAGGGACTCGACACAACAGGAAGTAGGCAAGCTGGGCTTGGATGCTGGGACAAATTATAGCTCAAAGGGCAGAGAGGACAGATTCACAAACCAAGTGAAGAATGTACATCAGAGCAGAGAGGCAAGAACGAGCATGGCCCAGTGCACATGAAGGCTACTCAGGAAAGCGGCCTAAAAGGTTTAAGTGTGTAAATTAAAAAATGATGAGGTTATGACAGGATCACCTTACAGAAGAAAGTACGTATCAGAACAAAGAATTTAAGTGGGAAGGAAAAAACACTGTCGATAATACAAAGGGACATGGTGACATTTAGGAGGGGCAGTCCAACAGATTAACTGCCATAGAAAATAAAAACGCGATTAGAGAAAACAGCTCAAGATCATGTAATGATCAGTGAAGTCAGACAGTAGNCGTATCAGAACAAAGAATTTAAGTGGGAAGGAAAAAACACTGTCGATAATACAAAGGGACATGGTGACATTTAGGAGGGGCAGTCCAACAGATTAACTGCCATAGAAAATAAAAACGCGATTAGAGAAAACAGCTCAAGATCATGTAATGATCAGTGAAGTCAGACAGTAGCAGTGGACACACAGAGCTAAAGGTGAATTAAGGAGCCATTTCAAGAAAGACAAACATCCTTCGAGCTGGAAGACCTAAGAGCNTAAATCTTCCAGATTTTACACATGAAAATTCATCATGCTGCCTTAAAAGAACTGTTGATTTCCCCGGTTATTTCTACCCATGATCGCTGAACACCAGTAAATCCCAGACACTGGCGCAAAATCAGATGTGTTAGTTTATCTCTCAGAATAAAAGACTGAAGGCGAAGCAAAGGAAACGGTCACTGTACATTTTGACTTATACTCGCCCCAAGGGCAGGCTACTAATCCCATTACTTCTAAAGAGAAGGTGAGCATCTTGTCAAAAATACAGTTGCCTTAAGTGGAGCCCATCAGGTGAAGACATTAAGAGCCCCTGCCCCTCTCAGGCTTCCAGAAGCGGTGGGGGTCCCTACTGAGGACAGCTGCTGGCTCCAGCACCAGGCAGGAAAGAGCCCAAATGGCTGTGCTCTTGCAAGTGGCAAGTCAAGGCTCTCTTTCAAAGAATTTCCTTTCACAAAATCAACACATTTTCGTCAAAACGAGCAAACACACTTTTGTGTATCAGGACAGACACTGGTTATTCATGATACTAGCTGAGTGAGCTCCCTACGGAACAGAGCATGTGTGGAAACTGCTGCATAAAAATCGTATTTCCTGAAGTCTACAAATAACAAATGAGAGAGAGAGCAGGGAGAAGAGGGAACCCTCCTGCGCTGCCGATGGGAATGTAAGGTGGTGCAACCATCCTGGAGAACAGTATGGAGGTTCCTCAAAAATCTAAAAATAGAGTTGTCATATGATCCGGGGGCTTCCCTGGTGGCTCAGATGGTAAAGAATCTGCCTGCAACGTGGGAGTCCTGGGTTCAACCTCTGGGTTGGGAAGATCCCCTGGAAGAGGGCATAGCAACCCACTCCAGTATTCTAGCCTGGAGAATCTCCATGGACAGAGAGCCTGGTCTATAGTCCATGGGGTCCCAAAGAGTTGGACACGACTGAACGACTAAGCATAGTACACAGCACATAAGATCCTGCAATTTCACTTTTGGGCATATATCTAGACAAAACTGGAATTCGAAAAGATACCTGTACCCCAGTGTTTACAGTAGCACTATTCCCAAGAGCCAAGACATGGAAACTTAAATGTTCATCAACAGAACAACAGATAAGGAAGATATGGTACATATATACAATGGAATATTGTATACTCAGCCATAAAAAGGAACAAAATGATGCCATTTGCAGCAATAAGGATGGTATGACTTCTATGCTGAATGTAAAATATGGCACAAATGAACTTATCCTCAAAACAGAAACAGATTCATAGACATGGAAATAAGAATTGTGGTTGCCAACAAGGAGCAGCGGAGGGAGACGGATGGACTGGGATTTGGGGGTTGGTGCAGAGAAGGCAATGGCAACCCACTCCAGTACTCTTGCCTGGAAAATCTCATGGATGGAGGAGCCTGGTGGGCTGCAGTCCATGGGGTCGCTAAGAGTCGGACACGACTGAGCGACTTCACTTTCACTTTCCACTTTCATGCATTGGAGAAGGAAATGGCAACCCACTCCAGTGTTCTTGCCTGGAGAATCCCAGGGACGGGGGAGCCTGGTGGGCTGCCATCTCTGGGGTCGCACAGAGTCGGACACGACTGAAGCGACTTAGCAGCAGTAGCAGCAGCAGCTGCAAACTATTACATTTAGAATGGATGAACAACAGGGCCTGCTGCGCAGCACAGGGAACCACAGCCAGTCTCCAGGGGTAAACTATAATGGAAAAGAATGTTTTAAAGGAATGTCTATATGTGCATAGCTGAGTCACTTTGTTGTACAACAGAGATTGGAGCAAGAGTGTAAATCAACCATGCTTCAATTAGAAAATGAAATTAAAAATCATCTTTTCCCCTAAAAACATGAACAGTGAGCATCATTCTATCTTACAGTTGGAAATTTTTTTTAATTAATTTTTTGAAACTTGCAAGTTGTACACTTTTTTAATTAAAAAAATTTGGGGGGGCCACTCAGCATGTGGGATCCTAGCTTCTGCTTTACAGCATAGTGAATCGGTTATACCTTTAAGACTTCAAGATTTTGCTTAAGATCAGACAACTCACGTGTGAGCACAGTATGGCCCCAGAGGCAAGGAGAATGTCCATATCTCCCCCCTACTTTCATCTCTGACACTACCAGAGTGCGTGCTGTTGCCTCAGCGGTGTCCAACTCCGTGTGACGCTATGGATTGCCACCTGCCAGGCTCCTCTGTCCGTGGGATTCTCCAGGCAAGAATACTGGAGCTGTGCCCTCCTCCAGGGGATCTTCCCAACTCAGGGAGCGAACCCAAGGAAGGAAGGAAACCTCATCTTTTGGACAGTGAGCCATTTCTCACCTTGTTAGAGATTAATGTGCTCAAACATAGAAAAATCTAGATGAAAAATGATTTTCTACTGCTATTGGAACTGAACCTGGAAACACTCTCTATAAGATGCAGCAGTAATCCTGAAATTCTAAATTGTCCCTTTGGGCAGGGAGGAACTCGCCACTATATTAAGTGGCTCAGAAGGTATTAGGCTGACAGTTAAGAATGGTACTTCAGCGGGACAGTATTTCTAGTCAGCCACAAGAAACAATAGCTTGACCTAAACATTTAAAAGCAGCTTGTTTTCAACGCCATCCACCAAGTCAACATTTTTAGAAAGGTCCTTTTAAATGCACCGGACAATACTGTTATGACACATGGTCACAAAGAGACCTGTAGATGCTCCTGCTTTCTGTAATAAATCCTGATCAAACCTTTTCTCTGGGGTAGGAAGGAGATTCTGTATTGAGCAGCAGAAGAACCTGATGGGAGGCTCTGGATATGCAGTGCCTACGCATCAATACCAGTGAGGTGCTAGGCGGTTGGCACCTGTCTTGTTGTGACCCTCCCCGCAACTCTGGAAGGTGGTTTATTACCATCAGTCTCAGTTACAGATTCAGAACTAGGTTGCTCAGAGAGTTTTACATCCTGACTAAGGTTTCTCGCTAGTGGGGCTGTCGGAGACCTAGGCAGGTTTGTTGACTGCAGACCTTGGGTCCCTTCCTCGCCTCCCCGACCACTGGGAGCTGAGGCTCTTTGGACATACTTCTGATTCAGGCTCTCTTCTCCTTCCAGGAAGATCTGAAGTTCACTGGCAGCCCTTCACAGTGCCGCAGCGAAGTGGCAACTGGAGTTGACCCCAGAAGAGCTGGGTTTGCTCTCTAGCTCTCTTGGGGTCCTTCTGCTGATAATTACCATCACCAGAAAGCGGAAGTGACAGCGGTCCACTGCGGTTTTGAGAATCATCCTTAAAAAAGTTAGATCACTTACTAAGAAAAGGCAGGGTAACCAAAAGTGAAAGGTCACAACGAGAAAGGCTGCTTAGTACGAGAGGATCGCAAGGAGCCCTTTCTATGCTGTGGTGACCTTCATACCCGTCAATCTGGCATCCTTGGCTGTAAGTTCAAGAAAATAAACTCAGCGGGAACAAGAGCATATATGTGAACAACCACTGTCCAGAGAGGCGGGCTGGCTGGGGGCAAAATGTAAGTAAGACAATGAGGAAAACGTGTAACAGCCCGCCCCTCCTCATCATCAGTTATTATCACAACAAACACTTGTGGCCAAATGGTTAAATATCCAATATTATAAAATAATGTTTGATATTAGAGCATCAACATACTGCCATATCATGTATTCTAAATAATGGTAACCATTACCATGTAATAAAGCAAAAAATAAGTTCACAAGTCATTATATTAAAACACCGGAAATGTACATGTATTTATTGATATTCTTTCTAGAACTTTAAAAAGTTTCACAGTTTCCTAAATTTTCCTCTGAATAGAACGACAAAAGGCTTGAAGAGAGTATGTTGTTTACATCTCCTCCCAACAGAACAGCTAACTCAGAGAGATGTAATTCCCCCTAAAATAAAAGAATGCTATGTATTGCAAGATATCATTTAATGTGCTTCCCCACTATCTATCATTCACTCATTAAATTACTATAATTTTTTGATTAAAGAAGGAAAAGAATTCAACGTACGGATATAAAAAAGACATATGATTAACAGTGAGTAAAGTAAACAAAAGGGTACAGTCGTAACGCAACACAGAAATACAGGATCCCCAGCTAGAGTCTAACTGAGACTGGCTGCTTCTACTTCTCAATTCTTTCCTTCACTCCAAGAGTACTGATCGAGAGCCCGACACCCGTCACTCTTTCAGGGGCTGAGACAAGACATTTCTTGCCCTTGTGGAGCTTCCAGTGTGGGGTGAAAGAGAAACAAACGAGTAAGCACTTAAAATGTTCGACGCTGTCAGGTACTAAAGAAGAAGCGGGTGGCAGAGGATGAGATGGTTAGATGGCATCACCAACTCAACGGACATGAGTTTGAGCAAACTCTGGGAGACAGTGAAGGACAGGGAAGCCTGGTGTGCTGCAGTCCATGGGGTCGCAAAGAGCCGGACACAACTGAGTGACTGGACAACACAACATAATGTTATTTCCATGAAAATGGAAACATGAGAATCTATCTCAGCTTTGCTTTCGTACAGCAAGTTAAGTGACTGAACGAGAGCAGGTAAAGAAAAATAAATAAATAAAGCAGGGGGAAGTAGCGTAAATGAGGTGGAGAAGGTGGGAGGGCCTTGCAGTTTTTAAAAATATTTCTTTATTTGGCGGTGCTGGGTCTTAGTTGTGGCATGTGGGATCTTTAGTTGCAGCACGGCAGCTTAATTGCGGCACATGACATCTAGTGCCCTGACTCGGATGGAAGCTGGCCCCTGCACTGGGAGTGCAGAGTCTTAGCCATTGGACCACCAGGAAAGTCCCTATAGTCTTAAATAAGATAAACAAGACAGACCTGAATGAGAAGCTGACATTCCTGAGAAAGAAGTCGGGACGTGGGCTCTGCAGATATCTAGGGAAAAGTTTTACCAAGGCAAGAAAACGCAGTGCAGAGGCCCTGGGCCAGGATCGCAGAGGGCATGCGTGAGGAGCAGCGAGGAGGCCGTGTGGTTGGAGGGGAGGCATTTGAAAAAGCAATAGGAGGCCGAGTCACGTGGACCTCACATTTCACGATTCACTCCAGGAAAGAGAATGAATATTTCCCTCTAAGGTAAATACACGGAGTTTTTAACTTAAGAGTGTTGGCTAAAATCTAAACTGTAAGAGTGAAGGAAGGTCAGTAAGAGACACGAGGCACAGACCAAAGGAACAACAAGAAGGTGTTTAACATAGGCTTTGTGGGGTCGAGGGGAACTGTGGACCCAGGGAAGCAGTCCAACATCGCATCCAGATTTACTGTGCTTGTTTTATGACTGTAGGAGGGATTTCGCTTCATTCCAAACCTTAGTGTTCTGTTTCGCTGCTTCCTTGCCGTCATATAAAAGTTCCCCTTCCGTGAACAGCCTATAGAGCCTGTCACCCTACTGAGGCTCTGGCGCAAGGCTTCTCAGTCAAGATGGACATTTTGGGTCAGGTAATTCTTCGCCGTGGAGGCTTGTCCTGTGCATTATGGGATATTAACAGCACTTCTGGGTGCTACCCCCTAGGTGGCAGCAGCAGCCCCCACCCCCAGCTATAATAACCCAAACAACCAAAAACATCTCCAGACATTGACAAATATTTGCCGGGGTGGGTAGAAAAAGCTGTGCCCTCTTGGGAATCACTGCTCTAATGTGAACAGACAAAAACCTCATCTCAATTTATTAACTTTGTTCCAAACACCTTCCTGCCTCAGGGCCTTTGCACAGCTGTTCTCTCTCCTGAATCTTGGTCCTGGGTGACTCCTACTTGTCCCTCAAGCCCTCTGGGGAACTTTCCCCTGATACGGTGCATGGGCATGTCAGGCGTTCCCATTATATGTTCATTTGTATATATACATTTGGACTTTGTTGAGACTATCACAATTGCAATTAAATAATTATTTTGGTCATTATTCTTTAATGTCTCCTCCATTTCAGCAAAAACTCTATCAGTCTCGTTGGCTCATATATCTCCAGAGCACTCAGAGAAGGACTCAAACGTACACAGAAAAGCATCTTGTCATGGTTGTTCAGTTTCTCAGTTGTGTTCAACCGTGACCCTACAGACTGCAGCATGCCAGGCTCCTCCGTCCTTCACTGTCTCCCAGACTTTGCTCAGATTCATGTCCCCTGAGTCAGTGATGCTATCCAACCATCTCATCCTCTGCCAGCCCCTTCTCCTGTGGCCTTCAATCTTTCCCAGCACCAGGGTCTTTTCCAATGAGTTGACTCTTTGCATGAGAAAAGCATGTCACTGGCCAACTTTGGTATTTTATTACAACAAATTATTATGTGCCTCACAGGCAATCCAAGTACAGTGATATAGACCATGGCTTAATGATAAATCTCTTTGGTCAAAATCTTGACTATGAATATACTTTACTTGAGGGTACATTTTTCCCTTTTGTTAACAATAAAAGTCATGAAAAGACTGGAATGGTGATGAGAGGAACAAAAAGGCCCTTTATTAGATGATAATGAATGAGCCAGGGAACAGAGTGGCTGTAACTGAGGCCATCTTTCTGGCTCTTTTGAACTCCTTATAAGGATTTATTTTAATACAATTTATTCCACACAGCAGACACCATATTACCTTGCTTACTCTTGTATGTCCCAGAGCCTCAGATATATTTAAATTCATCATAAGAGGTTCTGGAGAAGGAAATGGCAATCCACTCCAGCACTCCTGCCTGGAAAATCCCATGAACGGAGGAGCCTGATAGGCTACAGTCCATGGGGTCGCAAAGAGTCGGACACAACTGAGCGACTTCACTTTCACTTACTTTCATCATAAGAGGTTAGTATTCTGGGGCCCACAAATGAGTTGCAGAGTATATAATGGACCCTTGAAATCATACGTAAGGAACCTGGAAACACTTTCTAGGGATAGGGTCCGTAATTTTTATATGCTTCTCAAAGGTGGCAATTTAAGACCCACTGTCTCATATGATTTCATTTAACTTTGAAACTTCTCGGGAGGGACTTGCCTGGCAGCCCAGCAGTTAAGACTCTGCACTTCCAATGCAGGAGACACAGGTTTGATTCCTGATTGGGGAACTAAGATCCCACATGCCTGGCAGCATGGTCAAAAAATAAATAAAATAGATAAGCAACAAGGATTTACTGTATAGTACAGGAAACCAAAAAAACAAACAAACAAAAACTTCGAGGGACAGTCCCATCATCTTTGCTCCACCTCTTAGGAAGAAAAACAAATTTTAGTTACCGATTTCCTCTCCTGCTTCAGTTCCTGGACGTAACGCACTAACTCCACAATGATCTGAGAGGCCATATTCTCAGAGATGACTTCATGCTGCCCAGCATAATCGTTCGTTTCATTCAGGGTGGCAAGGAAGGCTCTGCAGGCCGTATACCTACAGAAGAGAACACACACCAGTCCTTTTCAAACAGGGCACATCCTCTCTCACGTGGCTTCCCACCGGTGAAAGAGTAATTAACATTGCTCTCAGGGTAATATGCCTCCAGCTCCCATAGGGTCTTGACAAATTCATTACACATCGGGGTGTTCTCATCAAAATGGCACATAATTAATTACAACTGAAACATTTTTTCATTTTGAGAAGCCAAATTGCTCTATATCAGGCAACATTTGGCTTTGTTACTAGCCCAGGTAAAACCCAAAATACATATACCTACTATATGTACTAAGGTCACGGATATTGAGACCTAAATTAGAGATGATACTTTTGGGCTATTCATGTTAAGATGTCTTAACTGCTGTCTGAAACGGACGTATTTCCTGGATGAATGAGACACTGGATATTACCAAGATGTAGACTGCACAGTCCATTCACACTTCCTGTATTTGCTTCTAGGCTAAGCTTTTCCCAATTACCTTAACTGAAACAATCTGGAAAAGGTCTAGTGCCTCTTTAAGAAAAGTTATCTGAGCAAGTTTTTATTGTCTTTCCCCCAATTTAAAAATTGACACAAACATGAATGAGGAATGTGATTTGCTTTTGCAGAGACACTACATCTGCAGACTGCATGTCGCTTTCCCGTATAATCGTCACCAAGGGCATACGCATACTGCCACACAACAACCAGTGATAAACACACCTGTATTCTTCTTCCTCCTTCGAGTTCTTTTTAGGTTGGTATTTCTTTGAAAGATTCCTAAAACGAAAAGGCAGACGTATCACCTTATGCAGAAGATCGTTGAGAAATCAGGGATAAAAGACGAAGTTAGTGTTTTTGTTTACAGGTTAAAAATTCACAAAATGTTCACAGCTGAGCCATTTATTTCCTTCCATCTTTCAATGTGAAAGACTTGCAAAGGTTTGAATCTTTCAGAGAAAGATAGAGCCAATATGAATAGACGTGGTCGCCAGTTGCTCACTTACCTGGATGTTAAGACCTGACACTATTTAACTAGAGAGGGCAGACCATGGGTGTCTATGCAGTGGCTTTTATTTACAGCACTGAGCTGGGGTAGTTTTTCTTACCAGGTCACCATCCGTATACTCATCCTCAGTCAAGCATTATTGCTTTAAATCCAAGGCAAACATAAGGACTGGGTCCAAATGTTTAAAATTAAAATTCAAAGGGCATGTTTTCAAGGCTCTGTGGCTTCTCTTTCAAAGAGTTAATGAAAACCACTTGTGTGAATAAGTCTCCTTAAAGGAAGTAGAAACAATATTCGGAGGGATGTTTATGCTAAGACATTTAACTAGGAGAAATTTTAACCTGTGTAGCAGGCTCACACTGAACACATTCAGATTAGCCAAAATTGCTCTAATCTCTCTTCCTAATCCCACCTCCACAGTGTATTGTGATCCACACAAAGGCTCTGGCATAGTCAATAAAGCAGAAATAGACATTTCTTCTGGAACTCTCTTGCTTTCCACACATGGAACAACAGACTGGTTCCAAATAGGAAAAGGAGGACGTCAAGGCTGTATATTGTCACCCTGCT
>SJYA01004543.1:0-32380 GCA_006410615.1 Neotragus moschatus
CTTGGACTGCAAGGAGATCCAACCAGTCCATCCTAAAGAAGATCAGTCCTGAGTGTCCATCGGAAGGACTGATGCTGAAGCAGAATCTCCAATACTTTGGCCACCTGATGCAAAGAGCTGAGTCACTGGGAAAGACTCTGATGCTGGGAAGGACTGAGGGCAGAAGGAGAAGGGCATGACAGAGGATGAGATGGTTGGATGGCATCACCGTCTCAATAGACATGAGTGTGAGCAAGCTCTGAGAGATGATGAAAGACAGAGAACCCTGGCGTGTTGCAGTACATGGAGTTGCAAAGAGTCAGACACGACTGAACAACTGAACAAGTCTTGCAAAGCATCTCCGGGAAGGTCCAGCATTTGGAAGGGGTATGTTAATCTTTTCTTTTTATTGTAGCCATTCACAGGTGGGCAGAGTGAGATTATATACCTGTTAGCTAAACACAAGCACTATAGTTTAACAGTCGGACTTCCTGGTAGCTCAGTTGGTAGAGAATCTTCCTACAATGTGGGAGACCTGGGTTCAGTCTCTGGGTCTGGAAGATGCCCTGGAGGAGGAAATAGCAATCTACTCCAGTATTCTTGCCTGGAGAATCCCACGGACAGAGGATTCTGGTGGGCTACAGTCCATTGGGTCACAAAGCATCAGCCACAACTGAGCAACTAACACATGCATACAAAGGGGCAGGGTCCTTGGAAGAAGGCCATTATGTATGATTATAGTAACAACAGCAAGGAAAAGCAAGTCAAAGAAACCATTTCCATCATAGAATCAGAGTTGGCTTTTCCCTGCAACAGTTGGGGATCAGAGTTGTCCCTTTTCCCCACTACATGCTGTCTCATTGACTTGTGTTCTTCCTCTAGACATAAATCACACAATTTGGTCACACAGTTTGTTTGTGAAGTTCCTGAAGGGGAATCTAGGGATTATATATGGTCATCTGTTAACTTCTTATTCTGTTCATTCATTTCTACTTTTTAAAAAATTTATCTTTAATTGGAGGATAATTGCTTTACAATGTTGTGTTGGTTTCTGCTGAGCAACATGGATCAGCTATAAGTATACATACATCTCCTCTCTCTTGACCTGCTTCTTTGATTTACAGAAAGAACTGACAAACTAGTCAAGGTTTTGTGTGATTAAATACTGGAAAGGTGTGCTTGGGCGGGAGATGAATAGGGCATAGAGGTGCCTCATTTAAAAGTTAGTTCCATTATAGCTTTGCTGAAATGACAAGGAAAAGGACGTCCTGATGAGGGCATTTTCCTATAAAGAGCTATCTAAACTATCTCCTGAAGATGTGTTTTTTTAATTTTTTCTTGTGCCTTTGAATTTTTTTGGCAGATACTGGACAGGTTGTACTGTGAAAAGGAACTGAGGTAAATAGGCCTTTAATGTCAGGTTTGATGTTTATTTGACTAAACTTAAGTTCTGTTGACTATTTGTTGTTGCTGTCAGAGGTAAAATAGCCTCAGCTCTCCTTGCTTTTGTCTCCCCTATCTACCTTGAGGGTACTGTGTTAGTCGCTCAGTTGTGTCTGACTCTTTGCAACCCCATGGACTGTAGCCCACCAGACTCCTCTGTCTGTGGGATTCTCCAGGCAAGAAACCAGAGTGGGTTGCCACGCCCTCCTCCAGGGGATCTTCTCAACCAAGAGATCGAACCCAGGTCTCCTGCATTGCAGCCTTTTAAGACTTCTAAATAAGTTCTGGAACATACCATTGTTTCCAAATTCCCTACTGTGATTAAACATATGTCTTCTGATGTAGTGGTTCGTTGTGGCTAAGAGGAAAGTTTTATCATCCCATGATCTGGTCTCAGTATTTTAATGAGCCTGTGTCCCTGGGCTCTGCCCTTCTCTGGTGTGATAAGAAAAATGTTTGTTCTTTGTCCACAGTTCTTAGCAAAGATTTCCCAAGGCCCTTGGACTCTGAGTGATACCGGTGATGTTTTTAGTTGCTAAGTCGTTTCCAACTCTTCGTGACCCCATGGACTGTAGCACACCAGGCTCCAGTCCTCCACTACCTCTGGGAGTTGCTCAAATCCCTATCTGTTGAGTCAGTGAGGCTATCTAACCATACCACCTCTATCGGTGATAAGAGCATCTTATGTTGTAATGAGGCAACTGTTTCCAAGCCCCTGGATGGCTTCAGGATAGGGATTTGGTCACCAGGTGACCAGGAAGAACTTTCAGCCCAGTTCCCAGCCTCCAGAGAGGAAGGAGGTGCTGGAGATTGAGTCCTTCTCCAGTTGTCAACATAAGAAAACTCTGGAAACCCCTAAAGCTCGGGATTCAGAGAGATCTGACTTGGTGAACCCATCAGTGAGCCAGGAACCTGTCATGTGTGTAGATAACATGGAAGCTCCCTGCCACCCCCACCCCAACCACTTTGCCCTGGGTACCCTTTCTACGTGGCTGTTCCTGATAAAAGAGTCAGAAATGATGGAGCACACACACAGTGTCTCAAACATAAATACCTCAATAGAGGGGCTTCCCAGGTGGCTCCACTGAGAGCCCGCCTGCCAATGCAGGAGACACAGGTCCAATCCCTAAGTCAGGAAGATCCCCTGGAGAAGGAAAAGGCAGCCCACTCCAGTATTCTTGCCTGGAAGATCCCATGGACAGAGGAGCCTGGCAGGCTGCAGTCCATGGGGTCACAAAAGGGTCAGACACGATTTAGTGACTAAACAACAACCCCAATACAAAACAAAAAGTTTTTAAAAATCAAATAAACTGGTAATAATAAGTAGTGCTTCTCTTTATCCTGATAGCTGCTCTAGACAATTAACAAAGATGAGGTGTTGTCCGGGGAACCTCTCAATTTGTGGTGGGTCAGGCAGAAATGTGTTTAGCCTGGCCCCTGCCCACTTTGCAGCTGGCATCTGACAGTGGGTACTGTCATAGGATTCAACCCATAAACTGGGGAATCTGATGTTAATTCTGGTTGGTTTGTGTCAGACTTGAACTGCACTGCAGGACACCCAGTTGGTGTTGGAGAATTGGAGTTGTTTTAGAAAACATACCATGTGTTTGCTGAGAGGTCAGCAGAAAGACTAGTGGGGAGTCCAGTTGACTCGTTGCCTCCCACCTGGCAACNAATTCTGGTTGGTTTGTGTCAGACTTGAACTGCACTGCAGGACACCCAGTTGGTGTTGGAGAATTGGAGTTGTTTTAGAAAACATACCATGTGTTTGCTGAGAGGTCAGCAGAAAGACTAGTGGGGAGTCCAGTTGACTCGTTGCCTCCCACCTGGCAACTACCCTCTGGCACTAGTAGGATCCCAGTTGGTTAACCTCTAATGACATAGATTCTTTTTTTTTTTTTTAATTTTGTACTGGGGTATAACTGAGTAACAATGTTGTGATAGTTTTAGGTGAACAGCAAAGGGACTCACCCATACATGTACATGTATCCATTATCACTTAAATTCCCCTCCCATCCAGGCTGCCACATAACACTGAGCAGAGTTCCTTGTGCTATACAGCAGGTCCTCGTTGGTTACCAATTTTAAATATAGAAGTGTGTATATATCCATCCTAAACTCCCTAACTATCCCTTCTCCCTGTTTTTCCCCCCAGCAACTATAAATTCATTCTCTAAGTTGAAACATTCTTTTGAGGACAAGACTTGTTAAGAAGAGCAGAATATTGTAGGCATATTTCAAAATGGCTATTTTTCAGTCTGTTTCCAGTTTTGGAGACAGTACTTCACCCTATGACGTCAGTCCTTTAATTTAAGAAGAGTCATTGATTTTTAAGTTTCTTTGCTTTTTATAAAAAGTCTGTTTGTTGAGGATGGGACTGTAACCTTTTCATCTCCTTATCTGCTGATCAGAGGTCTCTAACTCCATTTTTTAATGTTTAACTGCTGATATTTTTTTCCACTCTTCCTGAGTGGAAAAAACCCAGTTCTTCCTACCTGGGCATCTCCTTTACTTTTACCCAGAATTCTTCAGTCCTGATACTTCCAGTCACCAAATATGTGAAGGTTTTGGCCCCACAATAAGTAATTCTCTGTGACACCAGTGGGGTGTCCTACAACTTAACACAATCCTAACACTATCTGCTCTGGGACAGCATCAGATTCTATAGGTTAAGAGCTAAGTCTCGCAAAACTGTCAGCACTGCCCCCCATACACAATTTTAGATGCCAATCACAAGGAGTAGGTCCCCAGATTACTCACAACTTCTGTCTGACATGGCTACAAATCAGAAGTTCGCACAGGCCCCTCCTTGGGTTCTGTTTGCAAGAGTAGCTCACAGAACTCAGAGACACACTGAAGTTATTAATACATTTACCAGTTTATTAAAGGCTATGATAAGTGATACAGGTGAAGTGATACATAGGGTGAAGTCTGAGAGAGTTCCTTGGAGCTGGGGTGCATCACCCTCCCTGTACATGGACCACCAACCTGGAAGCCTTCTGAATCCCCCCATACCAGTGGGATTTTATGGAGGCTTCCTCACGCAGGCATGATTAATTGTTAACTTCATTTTCAGCCCCTCTCCCCTTTCTGGAGGATGAGGGTGTTGGGCTGAAAATTCCAAGTTCGTGATCATGACTTGGTCTTTCCAGTGACTGGCCCCTCACCCTGGAGCCCAACCAGAGTCACTTTAATAGAATGAGAGATGGCCCTAGTGCTCTTATCCCTTAGGAATTTTTAAAAATTATTTATTTGGCTGTACTGGGTCTTAGTTGCAGTATGCAGGATCTAGTTCTCTGACCAGGGATCAAACCAGGCCCTCTGCATTGGGAGTGGGGAGTCTTAGCCACTGGACCACCAGGGAAATCCCTCCCTTAGGAATTTACAAGGGTTTTAGGAGCCCTGTGCCAGGAACGAGGGTCAGAGACCAGGATATATATTTCCTATTATGTGACTGATGACAACTTTAAAGTCTTACCCCTTCTTCCCTTTGTGCCCCAAATCTGTACAAGGTGATAAGAAAGGCTATATGGGATCTGCCACCATAGCCTATGCCCCTAACCATAGCTTAAAAAAAAAAACAGGCCAAACTCCTCTCCACTATTCAACCAACCCTTGGGTAGAGGTCCACATTCTGCCTTTATAGGCAGAATTATAGGCTATAGAAAAAGTAACTTGGTATTTATATATACTGCAATATTGTTGTTTAGTCCCTAAGTTGTATCTGACTCTTGCAACCCCATGAGCTCCTCTGTCCATGGAATTCTCCAGGCAAGAACACTGGAGTGGGGTGCCATTTTCTTCTCCAATATATACTTTAATAAACTGTACTTATTTGCTCTATTGATAAATCTCCGGATCTTTCCATAGCAATACCCTTTGTTTATAAAAACTACATATGATGATGAATTCAGGGAACCCATCCTTTCTTAGTTGACACTTGGCTTCTTACTGATTGTTGTTGCCAAAACTATGAGTGAAAACTCAGATTGCCACTTTATAGGACAAACTAACATACAAATTTTGCTTGTTGCCAACCCTAATTACTGCTTAAAATTTTTATCAGCATGTAAAGCAATTATCCTTCAATAAAAAAAATTATCAGCAAATATATTTAGAAAAGAATATACAAAAGGTTTCCTGGCTAGATTTAGTGATAATTGAAACTTCCTTGGAATCTTCATGAAAATTAATAAATGACCTGTGGGCATCGGTGAGAGGGACTCCAACCTTCCCATGCCTCATTCATCACCAACCTGCCCCTTACATGATGGCACTTGTGATTCTGTTTATTCTTCCATACCTTCACAATCTTTTATTTTTCACTCTGCAATTTTCTTTCAGTTTTGCCTCCTTTGACCTTTCAACGAATAAGTATGAAAGAAATTACATTGAAAAAGTCTTCCGGTGGTTTCTCGGTCTGTGTCTCACACATGCCCTGAAGCTTCATGGCTGGTCTAGGATTGTGGGGTTCACCCTCCCACTTGAGCCAAGTGCCCCCGAGGATGGGGTCGGGTGAGGGGGCTTCTCAGTCTTCCAAACGAGGGAGGCTAGGTAGGGAAGAATGGGTCTCTCACAGGAAATGGTCAAAGATCAAAAGTGGGGCGAGACTCATTATTACACATGGTGAGGCCACTTCTCAGTGTCCGTTTTTGGGAAGAAGTGTCACAGTTCCATGAGGGCCTCGCGGCCATCTGGTTCAATGCAGTGACCATGGAGGGGACAGTTCCGGCCTCTCTGCCAGGTCAAGGTCCGAGCAAAGACGTGACCTCCGGCCTGCTGTCACTCAGGCACGGCAGGGTGGGGCCTTGCGAGCTGTCCAATCAGGAGAGTCGCCGGTTACGTACGTGTGAGCGCCTGTAGGCGACGCTCCAGTGTCGGGCGTGGGTGGCGTGGACTGAGTGCTGGTTCCCATTCGCTCCCGCAGCGCACCAGATCCCCCTCTCCGTGTCCTTAAAAGGCTCCCGTGGCTCCGCGGCATCCTCTGTCAGTGTGACCTGCGCTTGCCGCGGCAGTCGTGGAGTGGATGACTGGGAAGCCAAGAAACCAAAAAATGGTGAGCTGGGGGAGCCGGGTGTTGGAAGACGGGGGCTGAGGGACCTGCTGGAACTGGCCATGGTGAGACCCGGGCCTCCCCGTGGTCAACTTTGGACCCACGGACCCAAGTCCACCCACCCTGAGCGCGGCACGCGGTGCACGGACTCAGCGGGCAGTTGGGACCTGGAGCGGCCTCTCTGCTCACCGCTGCGGCTGTGTCTGCTCCTGGTTGTGTGGTATCCACGGAGAGGGTTGTAACGGGACAATCGTGACTCAGTATTTGGGGTCCCTGCATTAGAGGAGCAGCGGTCTATGGGGTCCCTCCTTTCTCCCCGGGGTGGGGGAACTCTTATTTCCCCTCACTTTTCAAATGTGTGAAGAACAGTGTCACAAATCCACGACCCTGTCTCCCTACTCCAGCTCCAGGAGGAAACAAATGCCTAAATTTCCAGATCTTTTCCCGATATTCCCAAACGCCATCTTCCCCTTTTCATTTCATAGCTTCATTAACTACTTGCCCTCCGTGGTGCATTTCAGGCTACGCAGTATTTTAAATTGTTTATTATTAATCCACAGAGCCATGAATGACTCTTTAAAGTTTAGTTTTTTGTCTGTGTATGTTTTCCGTGAGAAGAAACCAGAAATTAACCACCGGGAACTACACTGTATTTAAGTCTTGTGCCGTCCCCTCCTTACTCCGCCCCACAAGCTTTCCCAGCCACAGACATCCTATTTTGTTTAAGCCCTTTGGGTGGAGGTTCCTCTTGGGAGACTCCTGGGTGATCGGCCTTTTCATCATAGTTCCAGGTCAGCCTTGTCCCTCCATGAGTTTGTGACCTTATTCACTTTTAAGCCTTTTTTTTAGCTGTATGGGTCCTAGTTGAGGCATGTGAGATCTAGTTTCCACTAGATCCAACAAAGGATTGAACCCGGGTCCCCTGCAGTGAGAGCATAGTCCTAGCCACTGGACCACCAGGGAAGTCCTAAGTCTCCATCTTTAGTAACTGTAAGTGTATTTAATCAATAGATCTTGAAAGAGAATATAAAATATTTCCAAAGGGGAAGAAAGAGGTGAATTTCAGAAATAAATATTCCATTATACCATTCCATTAGTTACATTTTTTCTTTTTTTGTCACATAACTGTAAGTAACATTCAAGATCTTTTTTTTTTTTTCTTTTCTTCAATTATTATTTATTTCTTGCCATGGAAATGATAATTGGCTGACATTTACTTTCTGAAAGGAATAGATATTTGTGTTTTGTTCTTGAAATAGAAAAAAATGCCTTACAGTTTTCCTCCCTTCTTTATACATAAATACAGGGTTGAATGGTTCTGTTGGATTATTCAAACACTGGGGATGTGTCATTTAAAATATCAATGGAGTCAATGGCAATGACAGTGGGGAGCCCAGACCTGTGGGCTCTTAGCTCTTAGCTAAGGCTCCTTTTACAGCTCTTAGCTCTATAAGGCCCCCTTGAGCCTGCAAAGGGAAGTACTCAGAGGACCAGTTGTTCTGTCTGGGGAGCCTTCTCCTGCCAAGTGTCCTACCTGCTCTCACCAACCATGGAAGGAGCCTTTATAGTGAGAGAAGATAACAGCCCTGGAAAGGTGGGGATACACTTGTGATGGTGGGGGATATAGAGTGACACCCTGAGACCCTAACTGTTGATTACCAGGTTGAACTTTGCACTGTAACTGTACGTACGAACTACTTAGAGTGATTTGAGTGTGTTGAGAAAGTCTGTGAAGGTCAGAAATTATGTCTTCTTGCACAAGAGTTTATGAATTGGTGAGTTCATTTAAGTTAGAACTTTACATTGAATCTGGTGAAGTTTTCTCACATGTAAGAATTGAAGCCTGGAGAGAGAGAGCATTTGTTGGAGCCTCCAGAGTTCATTTCTCTGGCTGTTCAGTTGGCTGACTCTCATCACTGACATGCTCTCAGTTCAGTCGCTCAGTCGTGTCTGACTCTTTGTGACCCCATGGACTGCAGCATGCCAGGCTTCCCTCCTTCACCATCTCCCAGAGCTTGCTCAAACTCACATCCATCGGGTCGGTGATGCCATCCAACCATCTCATCCTCTGCCATCCCCTTCTCCTCCTACCTTCAATCTTTCCCAGCATCACAGTCTTTCCTAATGAATCAGCCCTGACACACTCCAGGGGTTGTATTCCCACAGTGGGAGATCTGGACCTCAAGCCTGGGAATCTGAGTTTCTTCTAAATTATAGGGAAATAGGCTGCTAATCTCACTGATTCAAATATTTGCATTTCTTTCCTTGTATACATTTATATATTGAATGTTGCAGAGTTTTTTTTAAGATTTTTTTGATGTGGACCATTTTTAAAGACTTCATTGAATTTGTTACATTGCTTGTTTCATGTTTTGGTTTTTTGGCCCCAAGATATGTGTGATCTCAGCTCTCAGACCAGGGATTGAACCTCTACCCCCTGCACCAGGAAGGTGAACCCTTAACCACTGGATCACCAGGGAATGCCCTGTTGGCAATTCTTTAGTTTCCCTTCATAGTCTGTAACATTATTTAATATTGAGTGTATAGTATTTATGATTCTCAAGCTTTCAGTGTATGTTGACAGAGAGACAGTGGGAATAAGACAAAAAACTCTGGAACTAAACAGAATATTCTTTCCTTTTAGGCAAGAGATCCTCAAGATATGAGATGGGTGTATTTGAGTTCTTAAGTGGCTTTTACATTTGTAGGTCAGTTTTTTGTATGTGCTTGTCCTTAGAGAATTTTGAAATTTTAAGTGTTACAGTACTGCTGAAGTAAATGAATTCATGAGGAAAACTATTCAAAATGTACATAAAATCACTGAAAATCCTAGTATATTTAATGGATTACATGCAAATTCCTCATGCATTACTTATTTCTGAAAAAGCCCCCAGAGTGACCTATAAAAAGCTATGATGCCCTGTTATTTTTGTTAAAAGGAGATTTGAAAAAAAAAAAAAAAATTTGAAACTTTTCATTTTTTATGGTTTAAACTTTTATAAGGGTTATTAGCATTTAAAGGAGTAAATCTTAGAAGGGTTTCCTCTGTAGATAAGTAAAAACTACTAAACGTAAAAAGTTCAAAGCAAAAGTAAGTTAATTAAAATAAAGGCTATTAAATCTAAAGATATGGTATATGCATATAACTTAATTTTAAATCATCATGGGAAGGTTAGCAAAAATCTGTAAGATAAGACTGTCAGGTTTGTCATAGCTTTCCTTTAGGGGTCTACTGTTTCTTTTTAACACCTTCCTTTTCCCTTTGTGCCCCAACCTGATAAGAAGTCTTGAGTCCTCCGCTCTAGAGATGACAGGAAATTCCAGCCACACAAATCTCCTGGCTTTGGGCAAGAATTTTTGCCCCAGTTCCAATCTCCAACCACAGTGAACACCCAGACCAGGCTCCTTTCTGAAGCCATTCCAGTGCTGCTTGAGAGGAAGGAAGATCTGATCCAATGAATCATAAATGAAATTTTAATTTAATTTCTGCCACTGGAAAATTATATTGATAAATGGAACCCCACTGACCTTTATTGCTAATTACTTAATATGGCCCAATGTAAATAGGGTTTTGAAGGATGGAAAACCATTATACAAACTGTTTAATGAGGAAGTGATTAACCCCTCCTTTTAATTGGCGTATTTGGTCTGTTCACAAACCTGGAAAGAATGAATGACATCTCACACTGGATTATGGCAACCTTGAGGCTGTTGTTTCACCAAATAAGCCCCAATTCCCAGCCCCCATCATTTTGGAAATGACTGACTCCATCCACTCAGCAGCTGCTAAATATCCTGCCCTCACAGATTTGGCTAAGTCTTTTCTGTTCAGTGTCTATTTCAGCAGCCTCTCAGCACACTTGGCCTTCACCTTTACCTGGTCACCCTCAGAGAACCTCAGCACCATTCCCACTGCACATGGTCTCTGCAGGCAGGGTCTGACCTGCACCACCTTTTGCCATGAGCATGAGTGACGTGACATTAATGACATCTCTTTTGAGGACATCAGAACCTAAAAAATGTTGAAATATATTTGAGCCCATTTAAGCTATTATTTGTAAAATGGCCCACCTGGAATAGTTCCCACAAAAAAAACAAAAAGGCTGTGGACTCTGGTGAAAATGCCAGATGACAGGCACTCCCCTCCATGCCGTCAGACCCTGAGTCACAGTAGAGGCTTCAGGGACCTCTGCTCCTGCCTCTGGAGTTTCCCGTCAGGCCTGAAGTTATCCACAGGCTTCTAACCAAGGTCCTGCCCTGGCCTCGCACTGTAGGCCACTCGAGCTGCAGTTACGTCTCCTGACGGAGCTGTGCTGAAAACAGATAGCCCTGAAAATGGGACCTCCCATCCAGATTCCCATTAGGATTTGGAACCCTGTAAACAGCACCCCAAGAGCTCAGCACAGCTGTGGGGACCCCCCCGAGACAAGATACCACTGAACCTGGGACCCCCACCATAACCTACCTGCAGGAGGGGTGGAGGCTTCCCCCTCCTGGGTCCCTTGCCAGATGCTAAAGGTCATCACCCCTTCTCAGACCCCTAGGCTCTCTGTGGCCTCCTTAGGATTCCCTGAGTGACGAGCAAGGGGACTTCACAGACTTCAGAACCACATCTCCACATTCATATATGATCCAGGTTTTCACCCCTTAGTTGGACATCCTGCTAAAGGAGGGGACTCAAGGGTCCACAATGGATTTAACATCAGCCTGTCGTCTTAGCCCTGACCAGCAGTTGGCTTGGAGAGCATGTGTTTAGAGACCCGTGGGCAATCATCTAAGAGTGTGTGATAAAAGAATTCTGGGAATCTCTTGCCTAACAGGTATCCCCGATATACATCAAGGTAACACTTGTCTGTATATATACTGAGGCCTCCCCAGGACACTCTTACCCACATCAGAGCACATCCATTGGAATACGGCATTCAGTGGAATTTTCATTCTGTCTGCAGGGTGCAGGCCTTTATAAGAGTGCCATAGTGACTGAAGTAACTTCAAATCAACTGAACAAAGATGGCCTTTTTCAGTCATCTGAGATGAATATCAATGCCTGTTTTACCTCATCTTTTTTTTCCCTGATAGATGTTACCTTTCTCTACAGCAGTTTTAGGTTTATAGAAAGCCTGGTTACAAAGTACAGAAAAGTCACACTTAACCCCTCTGCCATCACATAGTTTTGCCATTTTTTATATCTTGTATTATTGTGGTACATTTGTTAAATTCGTTGAACCAGTGCTGATACATTACAGTCCAAGTTTAGGACAACGTTGACTCTTGTTTAGACAGTCTGTGGGCTTTGGCAATGTAAAATGAGCTTGTTTCTGTCATGTCCGTGTCATGTATTCTACTTTCATGCCTTGAAAGTCCCTTGTGCTCATTGATTCATGCCTCCCTCCAACCCCCAAATCCCTGCAGACGGAGATTTTTCATTGTCCCATGGTTTTTTTCCTTTCCAGAACTGTGGTTGGAATAATACAGTATGTAGCCTTATCATGTTGGCTGCTTTCACTTAACAATATGATTTTAAGGTTCTCTCTGTCTTTTTGGTTTGATACCTCGTTTCCTTTTAACAGTGAATAACATTGCATTATATTGATGTTCCATTGATTATTTTTCCATTCACCTGTTGGAGAATTTCTTGTTTACCTGTAGTCTTGGCAATCATGAGTAAACCTTTTATAAAAAATTCACACACAGGTATTTTTATGAATGAAGATGTTTTGGGTGGGTTTTTTTTTGTTTGTTTGTTTTTGGCTGCACCAGCTTTTCTCTAGTTGTGGAGAGATGGGGCTACTTCTGGTTGCTGTGTGCAGGCTTCTTGTAGTGGTAGCTTCTCCTGTGGCATAGCCTGGGCTTTAGGACACAGAGGCTGCATGTGGTTCCCAGGTCCTAAAGCGCAGGCTCAGTAATTGTGGTGCATGGGTCCAGTTGCTCTGCGACATGTGAGATCCTCCCACAATGGGGATCGAACCTGTGTCTTCTGCATTGGCAGGCAGATTCTTTACCCCTGAGCCACCAGGGAAGCCCCTGTGACGGTAAGTTTTCAACTGATTTGGTAAACTACAAAGGAGCCTAGTTGCTGGGTTATACAGTTAAGTATTGTAAGTATTGCCCATTTTCTCATGCAGGCGTACTGTTTTCCATTCCCACCAGCAGTGAGTGAGGGTTCCTGTCACTCTGCATCTTCTCCATCCTTTAATGCTTATTCTCAGTTTTTTTTTTAATTTTAGGATTTTGTAGCAAGTATCTCGAAATGATATTATTCTTCTTTTATTTGCAATCTAATCACATAAGACATGAGCATCTTTTCTTATGCTTACTTACCATCTATGTATCTTGGTGAGGGATGTGTTCTGATATTTTGTCCATTGTTAATTGTGTGGTCTGTCTTACTGTTGAATTTTAAGAGTTGTTTAGATATTTTGGATGCTGGTCTTTTATCAGATAAGTGGTTTATAGAGATTTTCTCCCAGTCTGTAGCTTGTTTTCAGTCTCTTAACCCTGTCTTTCATAGAGAAAGTTGTCATTTTAATGATGTCAGTTTACTGATTGTATTTTTTCTTTCATCAATCCTGCTTTTGTTGTGTTAAATCAAAAAACTCATCACCAAACTCAAGGTCACCAAAAAAACTCAAGGTCACCTAGATTTTCTCCTGTGTTTGTTTTTTCCCCCAGTATTTTTTTTTAATTGAAGTATAGCTGATTTATAATGCTGTAGTTACTACTGTATAACAAAGTGATTCACTTACATATTTTTTAATATCTCTTCCATTACGGTTTATCACAGGGATATTGATTATAGTTGCCTGTGCTTTATAGTAGGAGCTTGTTGTTTATCCATTTTATATATAAAAGCTTACATTTGCTGACCTTAACCTTGTAGCTTATTTATTTTATACATTTGTACCTCTTAACCTCCTACCCTTGTCTCCCCTCCCCACTTCCCATCCCCACTGGTAACTGCTAATTTGTTCTATCTGTGAGGCTGTTTCTGTTTTGTTATTTTCATTTGTTTCCTTTAGATTTCACTTGTAAGTGAAATCATACAGTATTGTTTTTCTCAGTCTGACTGACTTAGTACCCTCCATCTATCCATGTTGTTGTAAATAGCAGAATTTCATTCTTTTTTATTGCCAAGAAGTATTCCAGTGTATATATATACCACATCTTTATCCTTTAATGGGTTGATGGATGACATTTAAGTTGCCGCCATATCTTGGCTGTTTTAAATAAGGCTGCTATGAACACTGGGGAGTGTGTATCTTTTTGAAAGTGTTTTCATTTTCTTCAGACATATACCCAGGTGTGGAATTGCTGGATCATATGGTGGTTCTTGGGCTTCCCTGGTGGCTCAGTGGTGAAGAATCCACCTGTCAGTGCAGGAGATGCAGGTTCAATCCCTGGGTTGGGAAGATCCCTTGGAGAAGAAAATGGCAACCCATTCCAGTATTCTTGCCTGGGAAATGCCATGGCAGTGGAGCCTGGCGGGCTACAGTCCATGGGGTTGCAAAGAGTTGGACATGACTTAGTGACTAAACAACAACAGTAGTTTTAAGTTTATTGAGAAACTTCAACACTGTTTTCCCTATTAGTTGGCACTAATTTTGCTACCAAGAGTGTACAAGGGTTCCCTTTTCTCCACATCCTCACTAATGTTTGTTATTTGTGGTCTTCTTAATGATATCCATTCTGACAGGTGTGATAGGATCTCTAATTGTCTTGATTTGCATTTCTCCAGTGGTTAGTGATGTTGAGCGTCTTTTCATATGCCAGTTTACCATCTCTGTGCCTTCTTTGGAAAAATATCTACTCGGGTATTTTGCACATTTTAAAAGTGTTTTTTTTGGCTGCACCACACAGCACATAGGATTTTAGTTCCCCAACTAGGGATTGAACCTGTGCCCCTGTGTTGGAAGTGCACAGTCTTAACCACTGGACCACATGGGAAGTCCCCCTTTTGCTAGTTTTTAATCAGGTTATTTTTTTTCTGGGAGTTGTATGAGTTGTTTATGTATTTTGGATATTAACCCCTTATGGCAGAAAGTGAAGAGGAACTAGAAAGCCTCTTGATGAAAGTGAAAGAGGAGAGTGAAAAAGTTGGCTTAAAGCTCAACATTCAGAAAACGAAGATCATGGCATCCGGTCCCATCACTTCATGGGAAATAGATGGGGAAACAGTGGAAACAATGTCAGAATTTATTTTGGGGGGTTCCAAAATCACTGCAGATGGTGACTGCAGCCATGAAATTAAAAGACACTTACTCCTTGGAAGGAAAGTTATAACCAACCTAGATAGCATATTGAAAAGCAGAGACATTACTTTGCCAACAAAGGTCCATCTAGTCAAGGCTATGGTTTTTCCAGTGGTCATGTATGAATGTGAGAGTTGGACTGTGAAGAAGGCTGAGCACCGAAGAATTGATGCTTTTAAACTGTGGTGTTGGAGAAGACTCTTGAGAGTCCCTTGGACTGCAAGGAGATCCAGCCAGTCCATTCTGAAGATCAGCCCTGGGATTTCTTTGGAAGGAATGATGCTGAAGCTGAAACTCCAGTACTTTGGCCACCTCATGTGAAGAGTTGACTCGTTGGAAAAAACTGATGTTGGGAGAGATTGAGGGCAGGAGGAGAAGGGGATGACAGAGGATGAGATGGCTAGATGGCATCACTGACTTGATGGACATGAGTCTGAGTGAACTCCGGGAATTGGTGATAGACAGGGAGGCCTGGCGTGCTGTAGTTCCTGGGGTCACAAAGAGTCAGACACGACTGAGCAACTGAACTGCACTGAACTGATCAGACATTAACATTTGCAGATATCTTTCTAATTCAATATGTTGTCTTTTCATTTTCTCAATGGTTTCTTTGTCAATGGTAAGTTTGATTAAGTCCCATGAGTTAACTTTTGCTTTTGTTTCCTTGACCCCACCCCCTCATCCTATGTTCCACATTTTTCTCTATGCATCTCTTCCAAATTTGGCTGTTCCTGAGTTGTATCCTTTATCATAAACCAACCATAGTAAGCCAAATGTCCTCCTGAGTTCTCAGAATTATTCCAGTAAATTAGCAAACCTGAGGGAGTGTCAAGGGGATCTATGAATGTACATGCAGCTGGGTAGAAATGTCAGTAGCCCAGGCGCCTTGTTTGTGGCCAGCAGCTTAAAATGGGGACAGTCTTGTGGCAGTGAGTGTTCAGTCTGTGAAGTCTAACGCTAACTCCAGGGAGCGTTAGTATTGACCTGAATGGGTGGACACATATTTTGATGACATAGAGTTGGAGCACTAGTGTTGAGATGCCACATATTTGATGTAAGGAGGGGGAAAGACCTGTCACTGTCACAAGCTCGTTTATCCTCTACTCCGACATTTGGAGAGCAGGAATACCCTGGGCATATTTTTAAATGGCTGCTTTTTTGTCTCGCTGATTTTACAGACAGCAGTGTCCCCATTACCTAAATTCTCTGATGGTTCTGGGTCTAAGAGGAGTTGTTGGTATTTAGTTAGTTGGTTATTATCTTGTGAGGATGCTAATGCTAGCTTCTAAACTCCTTACACAACCGAACAGGAACCAGAAGTCTCTGACCTCAATTTTTTTTTAACATTTTATTTTATATTGGAGTATAGCCGATTAACAAACACTGTTGTGATAGTTTCAGGTGAACAGCAAAGAGACTCAGCCATACACATATATGTATCTGTTCTCACCCAGACTCCCCTCCCATCCAGGCTGCCACACACAGAACATCGAGCAGAGTTCCCTGTGCTGTACAGTAGGTCCTTGTTAGTTTTCCATTTTAAATATAGCAGTGTGTACATGTCCATCCTCGTCTGCTGACAGCTTTGTACTTTTATCCCTTCTTATTCCACTTGGTGCCCCACATCTGACCAAATACTAAGAAAACCTGAGGGTTTCTGCCTTTGGTGCTGACAAGCAAATCCATGATAATTTATGCTCAGGAGTATGCAAACTCTCACCCTAGCCTACCCTCTAATCTCAATTAAAAAAAAAAAAAAAACCCAGGCCAGGCGCCTTATCTTGCTCTCTGAAGGCATTTCCCATGCTTGAGAAGCCCACCTTCCTCTCCCCAGACACTTCCATTATAAAAATAAAAAGTGTCATACACTCTTGCCATTGAGTGCATGTTGTCATCAGTCTAGACATCTGAGCCAAATCTTAGATGTGGTCCACATGCTTGTGCAGGAGACTGTAAGACTTACAGCAGAGGGAATGTGGTTTTTATACTGTAACACTACTTAATTATTCTGTTGAAAAATCCTTCACATCTTTCCATACCAGTTCATGTCACTTTTTATATTTGTTTATTAAATATACAGATGATCTATTTTTGGCTGAGCTGGCTCTTCCTTGCTGCCTGCGGGCTTTCTCTAGTTATGATGAGAGGGGAACTACTCTTCATTGGCAGTGCGCACACTTCTCATTGTAGTGGCTTCTCTTGTGGAGTGTGGGCTCTAGGGCGTGTAGGCTTCAGTAGCTGCAGTACATGGGTTCTAGAGCATCAGCTCAATAGTTGTGGCACACAGGCTTGGTTGCTCTGCAGCATGTGGGATCTTCCCAGATTAGGGATCTGTGTCTCCTGCACTAGAAGGCAGATTCTTTACTGAGCCACCAGGGAAGCCCCAGCCTTTATTTTTAAAAAGTAAATGCAAGGGTGACCAATTCTTTTAAAATAGACCTCTGGGGACTTCCCTGGTGGTCCAGTGGCTAAGACTCCATGCTCCCAATGCAGGGGCCCTGGGTTTGATCCCTGGTCAGGGAACTTGATCCCACATGTCACAACTAAGACCCAGTGCAGCCAGATAATTAAATAAAAACTTTAAAAAATAAAATAGAGCTCTGTCTTGTTAGCAGTTTGTGCTGCCAGAATCTGAGTTAAAACTCAGATTGCCACATCACAGGGCAAACACAGTAAAATTATGTTCTTCTCCAAACTTCATTAATTCCTTTTTTTTTTAATCATCACATATAGTCTAAGAAAGGAATGTACAAAATGCTTTATTGGAGAAGGCAATGGCACCCAACTCCAGTACTCTTGCCTGGAAAATCCCATGGGTGGAGGAGCCTGGTGGGCTGCAGTCCGTGGGATCGTGAAGAGTCTGATACAACTGAGCAACTTCACTTTCACTTTTCACTTTCATGCATTGGAGAAGGAAATGGCAACCCACTCCAGTGTTCTTGCCTGAAGAATCCCAGGGATGGAGGAGTGTGGTGGGCTGCCATCTATGGGGTCACACAGAGTCAGACACAATTGAAGCAACTTAACAGCAGCAGCATAGTAAGAGTATAACCATCTTTGTAACCGTGAAGATTCATAAGTGGGCCTTTGGGCAGTTTTTAGAGTCTCTTGATGTTCTGCTCCCCAGCTCATCTCCATGCTGCCCATAGAGGATCTCTGTTGATTCTTTAGCCATACCTTTTCCATCTGCTCTTTTCACTCTACGGTGTTGTTTTAGTTTTGTCAGCTTTGACCTTTCAATAACTATTAAATTACATTCAAAATGTTTTTTGGTTGCTTTCAGCAGCAGATGTTTGATACACACCTAGTGTCTGAAACTGTGGGCCAGTCAAGGTACTCATCCATTGCAGTGGTTGTGGGGTTTGGGCTTTTTCCAGTTTACTTATTTACGTATTCTTCTTGGCCATGCTGAGTGGCTTGTGGGATCTTAGTTCCCAGGGCTCTTGGCAGTGAAAGTGTGGATCCCTAACCACTAGACTACCAGGGAATTCCCCCTAGTTTAATTTTTAATCTCATTGAAAATATATTTTCTGTATTCTTGTATCAGTCTCCAAGTACAAATACACGTAAATTCCCTGGACACTGGAGGACAACTGATGGTGATCAAGTTCAGATTTACAGGAAATGGCACTGGAGTGCATCAGTTGATGCTTCCTCTATTCATGCCTAATTTACATATTTGTCATCTATGGTCATCAGCACTTGGGATTATTTAGTTAACTAATTTTTGTCCTTAGAGTGAAATATAATCTGCTTGACATGTGCCTCATTATTCCCTGTTACTAAGCAGATGGATATTTTTTCATGTGTGGTCTCTCATCTTCTGTTAAACAGGTTTTGGTTATTTTCCCATTATTTTAAAACTATGGTGTCCATCTTACTTCACATACTAACCTTTTAACATCACATGTATTTTCTTCTATCTTTTGTGTTATAACTCCCTTAGTTTTAACATGTTTGCATTGGTCAGGTTCTTGCTTCAAGGCTATTTTTTCTTTTTCTTAAATGAGAAAGTTCTCCCTATTTTTGTATCAGTGAAGCATTTACCTGTGACTTCTAAAAGTGTCCCAGTTTTATTGTTCACATTTACATCTATAATGAATTTGCTATTGTCCATGGAATACAGGGGAATGATACAGTGCATTTCCCAGTTAGATAACAGATTGTTTTAAATATATTTCTGTAGCAGTAACATCAAGAATGGAGAAGGTAATGGCACCCCACTCCAGTACTCTTGCCTGGAAAATCCCATGGATGGAGGAGCCTGGTAGGTGCAGTCCATGGGATCGCGAAGAGCCGGACACCACTGAGCGACTTCCCTTTCACTTTTCACTTTCATGCATTGGAGAAGGAAATGGCAATCCACTCCAGTGTTCTTGCCGGAAGAATCCCAGGGACGGGGGAGCCTGGTGAGCTGCCGTCTATGGGGTCGCACAGAGTCGGGCACGACTGAAGTGACTTAGCAGCAGCAGCAGCAGCAACAACTTTTGTATTTTCATCTATCTCCTTTACTGTTTTCCAACAAAAATAAAAATTTTCCATGAGTATTATTAAATACCTCATTCATTCTTTTTTAGTACCTAATTAAATGTGTTCTTAAAGAAGCCAGATGCAAGCTTCTAGATATTCTTTCCTGGTGTAATTACATAGGAGGGGCTCAATCCTACAAGCAGCAGGTTGTGACAATACATGTAAAGTACTAGCTCATTAGAAACAATACCCAAGTGATTTGGTCAGGGGGCAGGGGTGGTGCAGATCACATAAGTACCCTCTGCTGAGCATAACAAAATTCAGACACTGAGAATGAAGAGAATTTGTGATGTACTAAAAACAGTTAAGACACACCAAGCCGTTACCAGTTAGGTTGGTGGAAAATGAAGTCAAAGTGTTAGTCACTCAGTTGTGTCTGACTCTTTGAGACCCCCATGAACTGTAGCCTGCCAGGCTCCTCTGTCCATGGAATTCTCCAGGTAAGAATACTGGAGTGAGTTGTCGCTCCCTTCTCTAAGGGATCTTCCTGACCCGGGGATCAAACCCAGGTCTCCTGCATTGCAGGCAGATTCTTTACTGTCTGAGCCACCAGGGAAGCCCTAGGTTGGTCGAGTCACTTATAAATCCCAATTCCCCGATAACCAACGAAGGACAAACACTGTGAGCTGGCGTTCCTAAGAATCAGCCCTCCCAGGCCTGCTAGTGTGACTCTTCTGCACACTTTGTAATAGGACACCATTAGGGGCAAGCACTGTAGACCCACTATAGAAAGAGTAATTAGAGCTGACCCAAGCAGGAGGTGGTTACTTCCTCACAGATTTAACAACAACATGAACACGTGAAAATTATTTCTGCATTTCTTCTATGATCACTAAAAGTCTTACTGTTCTATAATGGTAGGGTCCAGGGTACCTTGAGAGAAATGCTACACGAACAGAAGAAGTGTTTCCATTTAAGACCATCAGTTCCTGTGAGAAAAACAAGAAATGGGGATTTCTTGTTCTATTCCATAACTGAATGAAGAAATCCTATCATTGTAATGACTGTGCGGGAATCTTCTTTGTCCCGTCCATGTGGATATCAGTAGGTTACTTAGAGGTGACCTTTACAGAGACCGGCGTTTAGAGAAATTACGTGGCTGAGAGATTCCTCTGTCCAGAGGCTCAGCTGTTACTTTCCTGTGCACCACAGGAGGTCATGGAAATGAGAGCAGTGGGGAGGCTGCCTCTTGAGTGAGTGGCTGGTTGAGAATCACTGCCTCCTATAACTGGAGAAGGGAAGCTTTATGTTCTTTTAGAGGAAAGCGCTACTGAACCCTTTGTATTTTATAATGACAGGCGCATTCACCATCAAGCCTTTGTCGTCTTCATTAGACTCCCTTGCAAATTGCAATTCTTACTCAGTTCCTCAAGGTCCAGGGCACATTGTTATGATTTTGCCAGAAAAGGCTCTTCTGGCATCTTTGCAGTGTATGCACAAGGATGTGGTAAAGATGGTGTGAAGCTCCTCTGAGGCCCATAGAGACAGAGATTTTGTCTAAGTTGCCGTGCCTTCTCTCATGCCTGAGCACTAACTTCAGAATAGCTTCCTAGTCCCATGAAATAGGACTGTGAAATAAAAAGGAATAACTGAATCTCTGTCAAGTAAGTAAAAGTTAATACTTTCCCACAAGATTATTTTCATTCATTGTCTGATCACTACTACATTTTTTTTTTTTTTTTTGGCTGTGCTGGGTCTTTGTTGTAGCACATGGGATCTTTAGTTGTGGCATGTGGGATCTAGTTCCTTGACCAGTGACTGACCCCTTCCCCTGATTCAGAAGTGTGACATCTTAGCCACTGAACCACCAGGCAAGTCCCCTGCTTCTGACTGCTTCTAGTAGCCTGGATTACTTCAGGACAGTATGGCCAGCTGGGCCTAACAAGCTGGATTTACATAGGACTCTTGGCCTTTCATGTTTGATGATGAGAGTAGAAGAAAAAACTTCCAGTTCTTCACTGTTTTTTTCCATTAAAACCTCATGCACATGTGACCCTGTGCTTAATGGAGTACTGTGTGATATGGTGGGTATCAAAGGAGATGAGTTTTTCTCTGGCAGAACTGACAGTCTTAAAATGGAAATATTTCTTTCATTTGGAGTTCACATTGGTCCAGCATACTCTGGACCCTACCATTAGAGAATAATAAGACTTAAGTGATCATAGTAAAAATTTAGAAATAATTTTCATGTATGTGTTCATGATGCTGTTAAGTTTGTAAGGAAGTGGTAGAGAGTAAGAATTTTGATTATCCGGTCACAGAATAAGTAAGTTTCATAACAGCAGCACATGTAAACTTATGGATGGACTACAGATTCCCAGTACTGTCCATCTCACCCATCTTCCTGTACACATATTTGTGATGTTTTAGGACCCAGTGGCCTTTGAGGATGTGGCTGTGAACTTCACCCTGGAGGAGTGGGCTCTGCTGGGGCCTTCACAGAAGAAACTCTACAGAGATGTGATGCGGGAAACTTTGAGTAACCTGGCCTTAATAAGTAAGGATGATGACATTCCTTCACTTAGAGAACAAGTGGTTCCTGCCCATCAATGTTCTCAAATTTGGAATGGGGAAAGGGAATTCTTTGGTAAATAAATCATAGTTTGAGGTTATCATAGATCTGTGAAGTAATAATTTTCCTATAATTTACTGATCTTTTGGGGTCTGCATTTTAGGGGATAAATGGGAGGACCATAACACTGAAGATCAGTACAAAATCCAGGAAAGAAATCCGAGGTGAGTTGCACTTAAAATGGGAAGCTGTGTCCCACATGGGAATCTCATGTCATGAAACAAAAGTGCCCAGCTTCAAACTTGTCAAGAAAATTTTAACCAAAAATGTTTTCTTATATCATGTTGTTTCCCAAATAGTTTACTTTGAAACATGTTCAGAGACTGCATATATAAATATCACTATGATAATAGCAGTGGTTGAGCTTTCTTACAGAGCATTCACTATATTCACTTTTAAAAACTATATAGTGCATAAAACCCTACCCTTTCCTTGTAAATGGTAAAAACGTAATACTAGTATTTATTATAAAATCATTTAAAAAATCATTAACAGTGTGTTTCTGATTTCTTTTTTAACAGACGTCATATATTACAGAGACTCTGTGAAAGTAAAGAAGATAGTCAATGGGGAGAAAACAACAGCCTTATTCCAAATCTTAATCTGAACACGAAAAATTCTACTAAACCATGGGAATGCAGTGTGTGTGGAAAAGTCTTCATGAGTCGTTCATCCCTTAATAGGCACCTGAGATCTCACACTGCACCCAAACCATCCAAGTATCAGGAATATGGAAGGAAGCCTTATAAATGTAGAGTATGTGGGAAAGCCTTCAGTTATCTCCAGCCTTTCCAAAAACATGAAAGTAATCATAGTATAGAAAAATCCTATAAATGTAAGGAATGTGGGAAATCCTTTAGATATCGTCAATCTGTTCGAAAACATGAACGAACTCACACTGGAGAGAAACCCTATCAGTGTAAACAGTGTGGAAAAGCCTTTCGATACCATCAAACCTTTCAAACACATGAAAGAACTCACACAGGAGAGAAACCCTATGAATGTAAGCAATGTGGTAAAGCCCTCAGTTGTCCCAGTTCCTTTCGAAGCCATGAAAGGACTCATACTGGAGAAAAACCCTATGAATGTAAAAAGTGTAGTAAAGCCTTCAGTTGTCCCAGTTCTCTTCGAAAACATGAGAGAACTCATACTGGAGAGAAACCTTATGATTGTAAGGAATGTGGAAAAGCTTTTATTTCTCTTGGAAGTTTTCAAAGACACATGATAACACATACTGGAGTTGGACCTTATAAATGTAAGGACTGTGGGAAAGCATTTAATTGTCCCAGTTCATACAGAATACACGAAAGATCTCACACTGGAGAAAAACCCTATGAATGTAAACAATGTGGTAGAGCCTTCAGTTGTTCCAGTTCATTTCGAACACATGAAAGAACTCACACTGGAGAGAAACCTTATCAATGTAAGGAATGTGGAAAAGCCTTCCATTGGCTCACCACTTTTCAAGTCCATGTGAGAACTCACACTGGTGAGAAACCATATATATGTAAGCAGTGTGGTAAAGCCCTCAGCTGTCCCACTTCCTTTCGAAGACATGAGCGGACTCACACTGCAGAGAAACCCTATGAATGTAAGCGGTGTGGAAAAACCTTCAGTTCTCCTCTAGGTTTGCAAATACATGAAAGAACTCATACTGGGGAGAAACCCTATAAATGTGAGAAATGTGGAAAAGCATTCGTTTCTCTCACAAGCTTTCGAAGACATATGATGACGCACACTGGAGATGGACCTTATAAATGTACGGAATGTGGGAAAGCATTTAATTGTCCTAGTTCATTTCGAATACATGAAAGAACTCATACAGGAGAGAAACCCTATGATTGTAAAATATGTGGTAAAGCCTTCAGTTGTTCCAGTTATGTTCAAGTACATGAAAGAACTCACACTGGAGAGAAACCCTATGAATGTAAGGAATGTGGGAAGGCATTCGTTTACCGCACAACCTTTCGAGGTCACTTGAGAGTGCACACTGGTGAGAAACCGTATAAATGTAAAGACTGTGGGAAAGCCTTTAGTCGACCCAGTTCATACAGAAGTCATGAGAGAATTCACACTGGAGAGAAACTCCTTGAATGTAAACACTGTGGGAAAGCCTTCAATTGGCCCACATCCTTACATAAACATGTTGTGAGAATGCACACTAGATAAATTATAGCTGATAAATACAGCAGAGTTCTTGAGCTTAACAAACACAATCAAAGTCATGTTAAAACTACTGGAGAGAAATGCTGTAAACTGTAAATAACATTGGAAAGCCTGATGTGGATTAATTCACATATAATAGTACTCCAGAATATTCACATGAAAGAAATGTTTTAAAAGTTAAAAATTTATCCTCTTTATTAGTGGCTTATTCTGAAACTCAGCCTTTAGTTATGGATTCTACTTGTTAACTTTGAAAATGAAGACTGAGTTGAAACAATTCTGTAAGAAGTCTTTAAGCAATAGTATTTAGCAAGCTTAGTGGGTAGTAGTTTTTCTTAAACTAGCTTATTGAATTTTTGTCTTTCCATTTTGAAATCTGTTGGCACCATGGGTGAACTGGAATATAATGTAGTGTGCCAACATTATATAAGGTGCCAAAATATATAATTTTAAAATTGTTCTGTAAGTAAAGGGTTCATGGAATAAATGACACTGGTAGTAGTTGGGATTTTCCTGTTGGCTTCCTGTGGCAGGTACTGGATATTTCTTACCCACTGTAAATATTCTTTCGTTAGAAAAACTTTTGTCAAAAGAGCCTTTTTCCATTTTCCTTGCTAATAAATAGTTGGCATAAAGTTGTAAGTATGCAAAGTTTATCATAGCGTATAATCTTATTTGACTTAGTTATACCTTTTCTCTCAACTCTGTCATTCCATCTGACTGTGATTTGGGTAATAGGCTTTACATTAAGCAAAGAGACCCATGTTAACATCACCTGCATACTTAAATGAAGCAGCTTTATGTTGTTTGCGAGTTTGGTTATTTTAGATTTAAATTTATAACTACAACACCTTTGCACTGTAGTGACATTTCTCCCTCCCCCCCCCCAAGAGCACATTAAAAATCCTCCTAAAATATTCTGATATCAACATTTAGGGTCTCTTCTATCCATAATGCAGTTAGAATAATTATATAATATCTCTGAAGTCAGCTAATGGCATTACCATCCCTCCATTCATATTCAGCACCTACTATGTCCCTATGGTGTGAATATAACTGTTGTGGTTTCTTCTCTCACAGGGCTTCAAGTCTATGAGATTAAAAAGTAGCTAGAAATGTCATGCTGTTAACATTTAAACTTTTATTTATTTTTGTAATAACAGACCAGTAAGTCTTTACATTTGTGAAAAGAAGAGAGACCTGTGACAAGACCATAAAACACAGAATTGGAGATGTTCTCTTGGAGTGTGTTCTGTCAACATGAGTAATACGCAGTGACCTACATCTTCTAGAACTTGTTCCTTTTAGGGTTCCATGTTAGAATTCAACACAAGCCTCCCTTGCATGACATCTGGAAGGCAAAGTGAAGAAGGCCTTAGTTTTTGACCCACATAGGAGTTTCACATATACCTGGTTCCAGCCCATTTTCCTGATTCTTGGCCCAGCCAGTCTAAAGTATCCTGGTTCCCCCCACCTACATGACTTCCACTTTCTCAGGCCTGTTCCACAACAAAGATCCACCACAGTTTGGATTCTCCTGTAAGTGCTCATATGTCCACAGGCAACAAATTTAAGACTGTTGTGGTTGGAAAAGTTTTGTGATGCACTGACTCCCCTCCTCTATATTGTATTTGTAGAAGGTCTAATTTTTGTAGTGAACACTTGGTTCTGTTGATCCTGCTAGTGACCGAGTGCTCCTGATTCCACAACAATAGCTATGATGGTGCAATCAAAAGGAACCACATGATCCTGCTGTGTGTTCCTCTACTGCACTGCTCAATGATATCTGTGACCCAGTCCTTCCATGTGAGAATCAGCACCTTCCTCTTATCAGATAAATTGTGGCTATTTCCAGTTACTCATAGTTGAACATAATTCCTCAGTGCATTTTCAGTTATGTTTAATTGTATGTGACTGAAAACGATGTTCCTTTTTTTGTTTTTTAGGCCTAATGCTGTAGATGTTTCTTAACTGTTTTATTAACTCTCTCAAAAAACTTCTAACAAATATTAGGATATATTGAAACATCCCATTGTAATTGTGGGTTTTTACATCAACTTGGTGGTGTTGGGTTATTTTTTTTTTCAGGTTAATCGTTAAATATTTTAACTCAGTATTACTATGTATATTTTTCTTTATGCAGATTTTATTTTTCCATAGTAAAATTTTTGTCATGAAATGGATTTCTCATTTGTTCTTAATTAAAGTTTTCAATCTTTTTTGTTAGTGCCTTCTTGCCAAAAACTACCAGGTTGGAGGGCATATATGTTTACCTATAGCTGATTCATTTCACTGTACTGCAGCAGCTAAGGCAACACTGTAATGCAATTAAACTCCAATAAGAAAATAAAATTTAATTTTTAAAAATTACCAGATTCACACTTGTATTCAAATAGAAGGGTGGAACAAATCATAATAAGGATGGCCACAAGCCATAAATGATAATAGGTTGTATCGGTAAGAGATTGTCCAAAAAGTCGTCTTACAGGATTTGGACTTGTGTTAGGTATTATCTCCTTTTCCAAATTTCAAATCAACTGAGGCTTTATGAGTTTTGATAAATTGTCAAGAACACAGACCTAATGAGGGATAAATACAGAGTTACTATTCCAAGCAAGGCTTTCTTGCTTAGAAACCATGCTCTTGATGCTCATTTTTCAGCATCACTCTTCTACTAGGCACTGTAGGCTCAAAACATACACAATTTAGCATAGATAGGGTGCTGTGCACTCCAGACATATGGGCGTGAAACAAGTTCTTGAAATCCTGGTACTCAAATTTCTGGGGGGAAAGAGATGGTTAATAAACAGCACAGCCTGGGTTTATAAATGAAAATTAGGGCTGTGAAGAAAGTAAACAATGCGGACTTACATGGTGGTACAATGGATAAAAATCTTCCTGCCAATGAAGAGGATGTGGGTTCAATCCCTGGTCCGAGAAGATTCCACATCTCAGAGGAACTAACACCTGGTGCCACAACTGAAACCGGCGTGTCTAGAGCCTGTGGCACCACAACAAAGAGTAGTAACCACCCGTTGCAACTAGAGAAAGCCTGTGTGCAGCAACAAAGACCCAGCACAACCAAAAATATATATATTTTTTAAGTAAACAATGCTATAGGATAATAAGAACACTGGGAATGTGTGTCTGTGGAGGCCTGGGGCTCAAAAGTGAGGATGTCATCACAGATCATTTTTTATTTCCACCATCTTGCATCTTAAACACTCTTTGAGGAACTGCTTGGGTGCAGATGTAAAAACTAGGGGGCACTATTGACAGTCCTGCATTCCTGGGATTAACAGTAATGGTTTCCCATAGAGACATGGTTCATCTTCATTTTTGCCATAGTTAAAATTTTTACTGCATGCAATAGTAACCATGAGTCTTTATTGCATGTGATAGTAATCATACTTAACAGAATGAAGAATTAAAGACCTGGAGAGAAAGGACTTAGCCTCCAACAGGCCTTTCTTGCAACCCACCTTAATTAGGAAGCACCCTCTAAGGCTGCACCTGCCCTCTGCCTACACACAATTAGAGAAAAGTAAGAGGGCTCTCAGGATCTGTCTTTAAGTCAAGCATATATGCACCTTTTATTGCATATCATTAAACCACTGCCAATGGTCTAGCTGGCTGGTCCCACCACCAAGAACAACTTCTTATCCCAGGACACCCCTTTAGGAATAAAGAACTCATAACATCTTGCTTCACAATTACCCAAACGTAAGTTCAGGTCACAAACATCCATGCACATAATAAAACCTCAAAGCTTCAGAGGCTCATTTCAGTACACAAGAAACTGACTTGAGTTTCTGAGACCCATACCTACATCTCAGACCTGATGCTTGGCCCAAATATGCCAGCAAATCTGGAAAACTTAGCAGTGGCCACAGGACTTGAAAAGGTCAGTTTTCATTCCAATCCCAAAGAAAGGCAATGCCAAAGAATGCTCAAACTACCGCACAACTGCACTCATCTCACATGCTAGTAAAGTAATACTCAAAATTCTTCAAGCCAGGCTTCAACAGTACGTGAACCCTGAACTTCCAGATGTTCAAGCTGGATTTAGAAAAGGCAGAGGAACTAGAGATCAAATTGCCAACATCTGTTGCATTATCAAAAACACAAAAGAGTTCCAGAAAAACATCTATTTCTGCTTTATTGACTATGCCAAAGGCTTTGTGTGGATCATCACAAACTGGAAAATTCTTAGAGATGGGAATACCAGATCACCTGATCTGCCTCCTGAGAAATCTGTATGCAGGTCAGGAAACAACAGTTAGAACAACGTGAAACAACAGACTGGTTCCAAATTGGGAAAGGAGTACGTCGAGGCTGTATATTGTCACCCTGCTTATTTAACGTAGGCACGGTACATCATGAGAAATGCTGGGCTGGAAGAAGCACAAGCTGGAATCAAGATTGCTGGGAGAAATATCAGTAATCTCAGATATGCAGATGACACCACCCTTACGGCAGAAAGTGAAGAGGAACTAAAGAGCCTCTTGATGAAAGTGAAAGAGTAGAGTGAAAAAGTTGACTTAAAGCTTAACATTCAGAAAACGAAGATCATGGCATCTGGTCCCACCACTTCACGGCAAATAGATGGGGAAACAATGGAAACAGTGACAGACTTTATTTGGGGGGCTCCAAAATCACTGCAGATGGTGACTGCAGCCATGAAATTTAAAGATAGGTAGAAGGGATAAATTATGANATTCAGAAAACGAAGATCATGGCATCTGGTCCCACCACTTCACGGCAAATAGATGGGGAAACAATGGAAACAGTGACAGACTTTATTTGGGGGGCTCCAAAATCACTGCAGATGGTGACTGCAGCCATGAAATTTAAAGATACTTGCTTCTTGGAAGAAAAGCTATGACCAACCTAGACAGCATATTAAAAAGCAGAGATATTACTTTGCCAACAAGCAAGGTCCATGTAGTCAAAGCTATGGTTTTTCACATGTATGGATGTGAGAGTTGGACTGTGAAGAGAGCTGAGCACTGAAGAATTGATGCTATTGAACTGTGGTGTTGGAGAAGACTCTTGAGAGTCCCTTGGACTGCAAGGAGATCCAACCAGTCCATCCTAAAGGAAATCAGTCCTGAATATTCATTGGAAGGACTGAGTTGAAGCTGAAACTCCAATACATTGGCCACCTGATGCAAAGAACTGATTCATCTGAAAAGACCCTGATGTTGGGAAAGACTGAAGGTGGGAGGAGAAGGAGACAACCGAGGATGAGATGGTTGGATGGCATCACCAACTCAATCAATTTGAATTTGAGTAAACTCTGGGAGTTAGTGATGGACAGGGAGGCCTGGCATGCTGCAGTCCATGGGGTAGCAAAGAGTCAGACACGACTAAATAACTGAACTGAATAGGACATTCATAAAACAGAAAAAACATTGAGAGTCCTCTGCCCTAAGGGCCTAGATAGAATGCTGGGACCCCCTCTGTGTTAGCGAACTTACCAACAAATGCAACTTATTCCACATTTTAAAACTCCACTGGCAATAAAATTGATGGGCTTACTTCCCAAACTAGGGGTGGGGGGTCCCTAGAGCTGATGGCAAATAGACTTTATAGGACCCCCTCACACCTTTTGCAGGAGCTACTCATTATGCTCTGGCCATGCCAGATGTTTGTATAGGCATATTACTCATCTGTGCCACCAGATTTCTGAAGCCAAAAGGCAAGACTCACCAACATACTCCTACTGCCTTCAGTGTTCCAAAATTTTTGTTGTGTTCAATTAATTTCTTAAAATATGCAACACTGGGCTCTTCTAAAAAGGCATGGGGGGTGGTCTGGAAAAGATTACTACTATCTGCACCATTCTGAAAATTAATGGAAACTGCTGCTTCCCCAGGAGATATCTGCCTCTTAACCAGTTAACCCCTGGAGCCCCTGGTAAGAGAACCACTCACTCTGCAGGGCTTTCTCCTAATGCTCTCCTCCAGCTTTCAACCATTACCCTGATAATCACCCTTTACCTTTAATTATATGCCAATATCACTCACTGTAACATAAGTTACATGTACTCATCATTTCACACCCTCTGACGGAAGAAATTTTCACATAATGAGGTATAGGGAAGTCATTAGGGCATACATGATTTATCTTGAACTTTATGCTAACTAAAATACTCTGTCTTGGACTTCCCTGGTGGTCCAGTGGTTAAGAATCTTTCTGCCAATGCAGGGGACACAGGCTCAATCCCTGATCCACGAAGATCCCACATGCCACGGGACAACTCAGTGTATACACCTCAACTACTGAGCCCACAGTGTACCACCCCTGCTCTGCAGCAAGCAAAGCCACTGCAACACAGCAGCCCCTGCTTGCCACAACTAGAAAGAGTGCACGTGCAGCAACGAAGACCCAGCACAGCCAAAACTAAATTAATTTTAAAAACACTCTCTTTTTAGCCTGTCAAACGTACGTTGTACATCTGCTTTAGCTATTATAGAAGCATGTCCCTCATCTTCCAGTCATACAAAGGATTAAGTCACAACCCACTGCAGTCACCCACTGAAGGGTACTGGAGATGAGAAAAACAGGATGAACCATTCTGTGCTTTGGATAAAGGGGCTCCTAGATAGTTAAGATGTCAAGAGACTATTTTTGATTATTTCAAAAGATTTGAAAAGACATTGCAAGCAACACTCTAGCATGACTCCAGACAGTTTTCTAGACCATCAGAAAGATCCAGTACTGCCCTCTTTTTCTTTCTTTCTTTTTTTTTCCGTTAACACTATTTCCTTTTAAAGAAGTATTAGATGAAGAATAGGCATGACTGTTTAAAAGATATGAACTTCATTAGCCTACTCTGCTTTCTAATGTGTTTCTCACTACTGGTAACCAACTCTTCAAAACCTTACAGAAAGGAGAAAAAGAAAGCTGCCACATTATGAACAATAGTTCAGTGGCCCATTGAAACCCCCAGCCCAAATTTCAGTCCGTTTTGAAAAGAACCACATCTCAAAAGCATTGAAATCATTCCAAGCATCTTTTCTGACCACAATGCAGTAAGATTAGATGTCAATTACAGGAGAAAAATTATTAAAAATTCCAACATATGGAGGCTGAACAACATGCTGCTGAATAACCAACAAATCACAGAATAAACCAAAAAAGAAATCAAATATGCATATAAACTAATGAAAATGAAACCACAACAACCCAAAACCTATGAAGCACTGTAAAAGCAGTGCTAAGGGGAAGGTTCATAGCAATAAAGGCTTACCTCAAGAAACAAGAAAAAAGTCAAATAAATAGCCTAACTCTACATCTAAAGCAACTAGAAAAAGAAGAAGAACCCTAGAGTTAGTAGCAGGAAAGAAATCTTAAGAATTAGGGCAGAAATAAATGCCAAAGAAACAAAAGAGACCATAGCAAAAATCAACAAAGCCAAAAGCTAGTTCTTGGAGAAGATAATTAAAGTTGACAAACCATTAGCCAGATTCATCAAGAAACAAAAGGAAAAAAAAGTCAAATCAACAAAATTAGAAATGAAAATGGAGAGATCACAACAAACAACACAGAAATGTAAAGGCTCGTAAGAGACTACTATCAGCAATTATATGCCAATAAATGGACAACTTGGAAGAAATGGACAAATTCTTAGAAAAGTACAACGTTCCAAAACTGAACCAAGAAGAAATAGAAAATCTTAACAGACCCATCACAAGCACGGAAATTGAAACTGTAATCAGAAATCTTCCAGCAAACAAAAGCCCAGGACCAGACAGCTTCACAGCTGAATTCTACCAAAAATTTCGAGAAGAGCTAACATCTATCCTACTCAAATTCTTCCAGAAAATTGCAGAGGAAGGTAAACTTCCAAACTCATTCTATGAAGCCACAATCACCCTAATACCAAAACCAGACAAAGATGCCACAAAAAAAGAAAACTACAGGCCAATATCACTGATGAACATAGATGCAAAAGTCCTTAACAAAATTCTAGCAAACAGAATCCAACAACATATTTAAAAGCTCATATACCATGACCAAGTGGGCTTTATCCCAGGGATACAAAGATTCTTCAATATCCACAAATCAATCAACGTAATACACCACATTAACCAATTGAAAGATAAAAACCATGTGATTATCTCAATAGATGCAGAGAAAGCCTTTGACAAAGGNTAAAAGCTCATATACCATGACCAAGTGGGCTTTATCCCAGGGATACAAAGATTCTTCAATATCCACAAATCAATCAACGTAATACACCACATTAACCAATTGAAAGATAAAAACCATGTGATTATCTCAATAGATGCAGAGAAAGCCTTTGACAAAGGCTTTATGATAAAAACCCTCCAGAAAGCAGGAATAGAAGGAACATACCTCAACATAATAAAAGCTATATAT
>SJYA01004544.1:0-23581 GCA_006410615.1 Neotragus moschatus
TCTCCCAGCAATCTTGATTCCAGCTTGTGTTTCTCCCAGTCCAGCACTTCTCATGATGTACTCTGCATAGAAGTTAAATAAGCAGGGTGACAATACATGGCCTTGATGCACTCCTTTTCCTATTTGGAACCAGGCTGTTGTTCCATGGAGCACAAAAGAGAAGTTTTCTCTCAAGAAAGTACAAAAGAGAAATAAAATGAAAAGGAAAACCAAGTAGGCAATGCTTTCAATAAATATGATAGAGATTTAGTATGAACTCCCATAAAATTGGTAAGAAAAAAATTAGGGGTTCAATAGAAAGTTGGGCAAACTTAATGAACAGATAATTCACCCAAGTTGTTTATATATTATCCAGTTTGAAAGTTGAAAAAAAATCCCAGAGATACAAATTAATGTCCTGTGGTCACCGTGTAGCATCATGTAATGTGAAAGGGTCAATAATGATAAACATTATGCTGATGATGGCACTTTTATGGCTTGTTGATCACAGGATATGTTAACACACTCTTTTAGAAAACGAAGTTTTCTCATCAAGCTTCCTAAAGCTGCTAATACTGCTCATTCAGGTTGTCCTAGTCATCAAAATATATCATGGGATAAGAAATTCAAAGGTAGCAAGGACTATAGTAGGGCACTTTGGTCACCAATAATGAAAATCCAGCTTCAGTAAACTTAAGCAAATAGAAGACCATATTTTCCCAGGCAACTGTAAAGTCCAGGGCACAAACAGCTTTGTAGTTTCCTGGATGGAAGACGATCCTTGGGTCTGGCTATCTGCATCCTTTTTCTATTGCTGTATAACAAATTTCTATGCAGTTTGAGTCATACAACTATTCCTTTTTAGGGAGGCACAGTTTTGTGGGTCAGAAGTCTGGCCACAGCATGACTGAGTTCTCTGCTCAGTGTCTTCTGAGGCTAAACTCAAGGTGTTTTCAGTTGGACTGAGTTCTTGCCTAGGGTCTCTGGGGAGGATGTGCTTCAGATTGTCTGGGTTACAGGCAGAGTCACTGCTTATGGTTGGAAGCCTGAGGTTCCCCTTTCCTCCCTGGCTGTCCATAGGCGACTGCTATCAACATCTTTCTGCTGCCCACGGTCCTCACCACATGGTCCCCTCCCTTCTCAAAGCCAGCAGTGGAAAATCTTCATAAAGTCAAATCTCCCTCACACTCTGAGTCACTTGCTTTCTGTCTCTGGCCTCTAGAGCCAGATTGATAGGGACCATGTCCAACTAGAAGGTAACACTTGATTAACTCAGGGCCAAATGATCGTTAATCCTAATAATATCTCCAAAACCCCTTTTGCTGTATAACATGACATAATTATGGGAATGAGTATCTTATCCACAAATTCTACCTACACTCAAGGGAAGGAAATCCTATAAGAGGAGGGGCCTTTGGGGGTTATCTTAAAATTCTCCCTACTTCGTTCTCCATCTCCCACTTGGGAATGCTGTCTAGACTGTCTATCCAGGGGTGGGGTGGGATGCAGGCACCAAGGCCACCTTCTCCCAGGTATGCAGCCACACTCAAGAGAGGGTCTTCTCTTCCAGGTGTCCACAGACATATCCTGCTAAGGACTTTGAGATGGGGCCGAGAATACATGAAACTAATAGTCAACCTCATGGCTTATTCAAAATGTAAGTTAAACAATGCTGAGATATAATGTGTGTGTGTGTGCACGCTCAGTTGTGTGCTCTTTGTGAACCCATGAGCTCTAGCCCACCAGACTTCTCTGCCCATGGAATTTTCCAGGCAAGAATATTGGAGTAGTTTGCCATTTCCTGTTCCTGGACATCTTTCCAACTGAGGGATCAAACCTGAGTCTGTTGTGCGCCCTGCATTGGTAGGTAAATCCTTTATCACTGCACCACCTGGGAAGCCTGAGATATAGTTTGTACCTATTCAGTCAATAGCTTTTTTGAAATTTAAAAATACCTGAAACTTTTACCTATACAATCTATAAAGTGTATCAGCTCAAATAAGAAGTCAACAGGTGATGCAGAAAGAGGAAGACCCAGCAGATCAGCAAGGAAATCAAAGAGCCTCCTTGTCCAGGGTCGGTCTTCTATGGGGTCAGCCTCGGAATTTACAAGGTGGCCTCTGCTCAGGCAAACTCCACCCTCAGGTCTAGAGCCAATGTCTGCATCGTGCCATTCGCAGGAAGAGAGAAAGCTAGCGTTTGAAGCTCTTGCAGATGGCAACGTTCTTCTGTCCAGAGGCCCCAGGAAAGATTCTCAGCTCTGATTGGATCATGTGCCTGTTCTGTAACTGATGACCGTGGTTGGTGGTGTCAGCCATTCAGGGCCTGTTTCTGCACTGACCGTGGGATCCAAGCCGCCACTCGTCAGCTCCAAAGAGGTTGCCTGCTGCGAGGAGCTGAGGCAGCCCATGAGGTGGGCACCATACAGGAAACCAGTAAGGTTCTGCAGGACAGAAAGGCATTCCCCAAAGTGACTTAGAGTCTAGCAGAGTCCAGGACACGCTGAGCAGGTCCCCTGGGGGGAGGATGGCTGGTGACCGGTAGTGAGGACCCTTGGAGGATATGAGCCATGGGTGACAGCCCCCACATGAGCAGAGGCCTTCCACAGGCCAACCTGCACCTGCCTCATCTCCTCCAGCCCCGACCGCTTCCCCTGGAGTCCATGCTCTTTCCCATATCTCAGGTGAGGACACGGAGCCAGGCCTCTATCTTTCTGGACACCAGCAAAACGGCAGCTGCCTGTCATGGCTACCTAGTCTCCCTGCACGTGTGAGGCACTGTTTGCAAAGCCTGAAGCCACACTTGCCTCACAAGGCAGCCCTCATAACTGTCTTTCCAGTAGGTGGGAATCTCACTTCCTTATTTCCAGGCATAAATAATTACAGATGCAAAATCACAGCCTTATTTTAGCCACAAGCGTTGAGAACGCAGCTCTCAAATCCTGGGCAATACCTTCCCTCCTTGAGCAGGAGGTGGCCTGACCCCTCTTGCAGGCCACTGTGGCGCTTCTCTTGTGCAGAAAGAACCCAAGCTGCAAGAGAGGGGGCAGGCGGATCTGTCTCCTCCGAACCCACTCTATTCCTTAAGGAGAGCATCATCCAAAGCCGCAGACTACATGGGGGCCCCTAAGAGCCAGTGCTCTGTCTAGAGCCTTGTGTCTGGGGGGACCAGGTGCCCTGGGCCCCGCTGGGTGCCCAGGGCAGGCTACGTAATGGGTGGGCCCCGTGCAAACTGAAACCATGCACTCCTTGTGCAAGAAATAAAGACATGTTTTCCTTCTTTTGTGGTCTCTCTCTGAACTCATCGTAGTGGCTTTCATTTGCTATTTGATGTCATCTCCCTCCGGCGTGGGTATATTCGCGGGGTAACTACACATGGCCCAGCTCTCAGGCGCCCACCCCTTACTTTGTGTGCCTGACCTTTCCCAGGTCCCCACACCCAGGCCCAAGTCCCAGCTCAGGGTGGAGGGTGGGTGTTGGGCGGGGTGCTGGGGCAGGTGGCAGGGCACCCATGGGTGTGTGGAGAGGCAGCTGGGAGGGGGCCTGCGGTGAGCTTGGCTCCCCCAGCACACGCTCCATTGCCCCCTTCACTCCACATACACAACACAAAGTCAAAGTAAAAAGACCAACAACTCCAGACCACAGCCGTGGAGCAGTCACTGTGGGGCTTCCTGCACCCGGGCTCTGAACGACCGCACTGTTTGCAGACGCAGGGAGCCGGCCCAGCTGCCAGGCTGTATGGGCAGGCAGGGAACAGAAGGCCATCAACACACTGGCCTTCTCAACGTATATGGCTTTATCAACCTCATCCTTAGGGGTCATGTGATCTTGGGAGACCAGCCTGACCTTTCTGGGCCTCAGCTGCCTCTTCTGCAGGTGGAAACCAATCCCAGGGCACACAGGGGGTAGAGGGGTCATCGAGGGCAGAGGCCCCTACCCTGCGGGGTGCCACCTCTGAGGGGTGGGAATGACTGGCTCTGGGAGTGTGACCCATGGGCTCCTGGCCCCCCACAGCTGGGCTTCAGAGACCGAGGCCTGAGGAGCTCAAAGCCCAGGGCCAGGGCAGCCCATAGGGACCCCAGGAGCTGGAAGAGAAGAAGCAGGAAGTGCAAGGCAGCATCCTGTGATGCAGGCCCTGGGCTGAGTCCCAAACGACAAGAAGATGAAGCAGGCAGATGCAAGAGGGAAGAGGGGCCCTCTGGCAGAAGCGGGGGTGGCAGCCTGCAGCCGTGGCCCCAAGCCGGAGACCTCCCCTCCTCATTCATCCCTGGCCCATCCCTGCTCCCAAAGTGACAGCTAAACACACATCCCTGCCTGCTTAGCACCCTCTCTGTGCGGTCCGGGTGCGACCCCACCACAGGAAGCAGGGCCCTCCTCGCGGCAGTCCAGGAGACGGCATTCTAGCCTAAGGCCACGGGGCAATGGGGAGGCTGGAGTCCCAACCACCGGGGCTCAGAGCATGCTATCCTCTCCTGTCCCAGCTCCAAAATGCGAAAGCGAGCAGATGGTGTGCGTGTTTCACAGAGCACAGAAAACAGGGGATCTCAGCGCCCACAGGAGCCTGTGGTTTCTGAAATGGGGTGGCCGGCTTCCTGCAGCTGCAAGGCATGTTGGGGAGGAGATGCGATCTCTCTGGGCCCCACCTCACCCCGAGTGCTCTGGCGGTTTGGCTTGGGCGGGCCTGGCCTGCTGCTCTTCCCAGCCCAGAGCCCAGGGAATCCAGCCGCTGCCAGGAAAGCTAAGGGTGGACAGACCCCATCCATCAACTCAGAAAGTGAAAGCAAGGCAGAACTCTATCTCAGGCAAAGACCCCTGGGAGAGATGAGAAGAGATTCATTTTATTTTGTGCGTGGAGACAGTGATTTTCATGTTATGTAAATGCAGCCTGCGATTCTTAATCTCTCCTGAAATGTACGTGTCGGGGCTCTGGTGTAGTTCAGGTTGGCGATGGTAGAAAACAAGCTGCATTTTTATACAGGGAAGGCTTGCGGTGAGCTGCTTCTGAATTTTTCTTTGTTGCTGTTACAGATTTAAACAGGACAAGCTGAGGCAGTAGAGCTGGGGGTAGGGGGCTGAATACGGCAGCAAGAGTCTGGGGAAAAGGGCTTGGCAAGTGCCCAGGCAGGGGAAGACAGCAATCAGGTACAAGAGGGGACCTCTTCCATGGCAGGGCCTTGGAACAAACACTCCTGATGGCGAGATGCAAAGTGAAATCCTGCTGGTCATAAGTACCTGCTGGGACTGCCATGATGGGGATGTTAGGAGGACGGGCAGAGGCATCTGCTTCTCTAGGGAGGTGCTCTGATGGTCTTCCCTGCAAAATCCTTCTCAGGGTGGAGGAGGCTTGGCAACTTGCACAGCCAGCAAAGGATGACCAGAAACTCACAGTGTGGGTCTGTGTACATCACAGTGGACGCAACAGGTGGGTCCTTTGGTGGAGGAGGTGCTGGGGTGAAGGGAGGCAGTGCATCCCACCCCGCGTGCAGAGCCGGCCAACAGTGCACATGCCTCTTCCTCGGAGCAGTAGTTGGAACACCTGTCAGCTGAGTGTGATCCACACCTTCAGAGGCAGCATTGTCTGGGAGACCAGAGATCACAGTGCCTGATTCTTCAAGGTTACCTGATGATTTTCCCGGTGCTAAACCAGAACTCCCCCATGGTAAAGAATCCATCTGCCAATGCAAGGTCCCTGGGTCGGGAAGATCCCCTGGAGAAGGAAATGGCTACCCACTCCAGTATGCTTGGGAATCCCATGGACAGAGGAGCCTGGTGGGCTACAGTCCACAGGGTCACAGAGTCGGATATGGCTCAGCAATTAATCTACAACAAACCAAAGTTCTAGAAGTTGGCCATATTCCCTGCTCCCCAAAGACCCTCAAAGACTCTGACCTGGCAGGATGATTCCTTCTCCACCAGGGACTCGGAGAAGTTATCTTTGACAATTTTTTTTTGTTTTTTTGGCTGTACCACATGGCTTGTGGCATCTTAGTTCCCTAAGAGTGGATTGAATCAGTGCCTTCAGGAGTGAAAGTACAGAGTCCTAAACACTGGACCACCAGGGAAGTCCCTATTGGCAAATATTTAATCAGAGATGTTAGTAGTAATAACTTTTCTGCTTATGCAAATACACCCCTTGAAGTTCGGGGCCAAGGAAGGTTATTTTCCTGAATAAGCAGCAATAATTATCCCCATCAAACAGTGGGGTCTGCAGTTTTCCTTCTCTGTCGTGACCAGACAAGGCAGTTTGGAGGGAAGTCTGTTACTTCATTCCTTTCTATGTTCCTGTGTGTTTCCTTCTCATCCAAGAATTCTCAACAGAGATTTTGGCCTACCATCCTCAGTCCTTTCTGTATAACGTTCATTGATTTCCCTCTTCGTGTGTCCGATAGCTTTGTTTAACTTTGAGTCAACTTTGAAGCTATTTTGAAATGAAAAGTGTTTCTATGTAACTGAACTTGAAAAATAATCAAATGTGTTCTGATAGAAAAATACTAGGATGCTGTCCCTTTGGCACCTTTCCCCACTTAACAGACATACAGTGGTTCGAGGTAAATGTGACTATCTTTCCCAAGGTACCCGGATCAGCAAATCAGTTCTGTGGCATTGTCAGCAATTCCAACCTCGGAAATTCCACAAGGTATGAAAGAAAAGAGTTTTGCCCCTAAAAGAAAGAGGCGTCAAGCCACAGATGAGTCATGGGCTACCTCCGCCTCCTACTAGGCTTCTTCATAAGGCTTAAGACTTCCTCTTTCCTCTAGCCGAAAGCACTCACCTCTTCTTCCGCTGCCTCCCAATCCAACAGAGTCCTGACTCTGAAATCAGCCTGGAACCCACAGACAGCACAGGACCTGCACGGCTTCCTCCACAGCGGTTCCTTTTAGAATGGACCAGTTGGATCTCCTTGCAGTCCAAGGGCCTCTCAAGGGTCTTCTCCAGCACCACAGTTCAAAAGCATCAATTCTTCGGCGCTCAGCTTTCTTTATAGTCCAACTCTCACATTCATAAATAATGTGGAAGGATGTTAAAAATTCCCTGTTCTAAGATAGAACAAGATTCAATCTGCAAACCTTGCTGTTGAAGACTCCCTTTATCTGGCATTTATCTGTTTCCAGTGCTTGTCTCCATGAAAGCAAACTCTACCCCATTTTGACATTTCAGCTTCTAGTTCCCCAGCTGTGAGATCTGGGTCAAAGCCCTTTCTCCCACCCTTCTTCCTTCTGCCACTGGAAAGCATCCCCATTTGGAAAAAGACACAGTCTTTGGGGAGTCAGATAGATCTGGATTAAAACTGTGCCTTCACTGTTTACTATAGCTCCCCTTGTTTTTTCTTTTTCGTAGAATGTTATTAATGAGATGAACTAAAACACTCATTAAGAAGATGGCAATTTGTTAGTTTTCTTACTACACCATGCATTTACTATAGCCCTTCCTTTGTGGGCTGTTCCAGTCTTGGCATCCTCCAAACATGACCCAGGGCTTCCCTGGTGGCTCAGCTGGTAAGGAATCCACCTGCAATGCAGGGGACCTGGGTTCAATCCCTGGGTTGGGAAGGTCCCCTGGAGAAGGGAAAGGCTACCCACTCCAGTATTCTGGCCTGGAGAATCCTGTATATCCATGGGGTCACAGAGTAGGACCCGACTGAGCGACTTTCACACACACACAAGCATGACCCCAGTCCTCTGAGATCGTTCCTTGGATGAATTTTCTCCAGTATTTGCACTATGCACACTTTGCATAGAGTGTAAACTTACCTGACATTGTTGTCTAACTGTCTGCGTCTCCATTAGCCCTTCTCAGCTAAATAATATTCTCATGAAGTGCAGTGGACGTGTCTTATACTTATTTTCTCTCCAGAATGTACTCAATAAATGTTTAAGGCCTCTCTCAGTTCATTTCCTCCTTCGGTATTTATTGAACTCTTGCTGCGTGGAAGATCAGATGCCAAGCCCCATAGTGGGGGATGTGTAGGCAAAAAAAAAAAAATACATGGAGATTTGTTCTTAGGGTACTTATGTTCATGGGGCTTTAAATCACAGCAAAAGCAGAATGATAGAATTGCTCTGTGCCTTCTCTGTGTAGGAATATTATCAACGCTAATGATTCAATGGTGAGCTCAACAAACATGGCTTATGTCTTACATATTTATACACAGATTGTAAGAGAGAAATGACACCAAACGGAGAGCAATTCTAATTTTAGGGGCCTGTAGAATATGGGGACATGAGGAGGATGAAGATGAACAATGTTGCCTGTGAAAGTTTCCAATCAAAAACTGGATTTGTCATTCTGAAATGCTCTGACCTGGCAGTTATGTGGTGACTCTTTGCAGTTGAACGTACACCATCCGTGCTGAGCGCCCTCTGCCCTGTGATGCTGATTGCTGTCCTCCCTAATTTCCCTTCCTGTTTGTCCAACCTTGGGCAGTCTTGCAGCTATTAAACGAGGATCAGATCCATGGATGTCTCCTTGGCTCACTTGCCTGATCTAAGAAAGACAGGAGACAGATGGAGAAACTCTTCTCCCTTTTCCTCTCGTCTGCTTTTGAATCATTGCATTGCAGCCAGAGATAATCACAGCCATTGTTAGAAACGTCCAGATGAAAATGTTGACTGAGAGGCAAAGTTGATCAAGCAAGTTCTAGGGATGTTTCTGAAGCCTGGAGATTTATCCCATGGAGAAATGCCCTGAGGGCCCCTCTCCTCTTCTGCACACCCACTCCTCCACCTGCCCTTCCTACTCTGGGATCCAGGCCCCCAGCAGAATGCCCCATGCACAGGGGTTGCCAATGCACTTGGTAGATTACAGAACCAGTCTTATCTTGGGCAATTGCCTTATGCACACAAGTCCCCCCGTGGAAAGTGGTGGAAAAAGAGGAAAGATATGGTTATTTTCAGTACTTGAGAAGTACGAAGAAGTGTGCCTTGGTTTATTGATAATCCCCATGGAGATCTCGTGACATGAGCATCACTGTTTATACTTTTTACATGAGGAATTTGAGACTCAGAGAGTGGACAGTCTGGGCTGCCTGCCGCACCAGGTTGCCAGCAGCAGGGCATCAGCTACCTTTGTTCAGAATCTGGTGAGTACCAAGATGGCTGTGTGGGAGGCTTTGTCGGGGCGGTCCCTGAACCCTTCCCTCTGCTCGTCTCTGCTCTACTCCTGGGCAGAAGCTGCCGGACACCACAGCGGCTTTTCTTTTTCCTTTTTTCAAAGAATTTCTGGACTGTTCAAAGTCAGGAAGTTCTGGAAATCAGGCAACAAAACTTAATCTCGTGAGATTTCCTACCGAAATAGGCACTGAAAGTTCAAAGTTTCCAGATAAGCGTGCAGCTTCTTGATGCTTATCTAACCTAAAAGTTTAAATATTCTGAGGTTCACCAGATTCCAAAACAGAATCACAAATGTCTGTTTTTTTGGAGAATTTTTTCAAGTCCCGATGATGCTGTGGTTTAGGAGGGGGGTGGGGAGGACCCTATTTTTATACTGTTTTCCAAGAAAGAATATTGTCCAGATGAAGCTGTCAGGGGGGAAAGAAACTTAAAATCCAATCAGTAAAATATTGACTTAGCAACAGAACAGAGTGTCCTAGATATCTGAACACCCAAAGATACAGATCTCTCCCACACGAAGCCTGCCGAGAAACGAGGGCCGCATATAGTCACACAGCACATGGAGAGAGACAGCTCACACGTGCCTGTTAAAGCACAATGATGGATTCACAAAGGTGTGTTTATTTCTGGAAAAAAATGGTAAGGCCAAAGCCAGTGAAAGATGATGAAAAGTTCCACCATCATTTGGATGACGCTTAACCTTTTACAGAGTATTTTTTGCTCCCATTATCCCACATTATCTTCTTTGATCTCCTTCCTAATTGACCACTGAGTTAGGCAGAAGCTTTATGACCATAGCACAGCTGGGAAACTTGGAGGCTCAGTCACGTTAAGTGACAGCTAAGAAGACCTCCTGGAAGTGACCCGTTGCTAGGATTCAGGCTTATGGTTCCCTAACAGGAGTCCTTGATCTCCATGTATTAATACTGAAAGAGAAGTCCTAAGAACAGGTTCTTTGTATTTTCTCTCTCAAGGAGACATTTGTCCAGGTCTGCACCTGCAGCAAAGGACCCCAGGTCCCAGGATGCAACTTGTCTCAGTTTCATGAAAAGAAGTTGAGCTTTGGAGCTACAAATCTCTTCCATTTTTGTCTTAGCCTCTTTCTATTTATGGAATCTTGGGCAAGTAACTGAACTTGTCTGGGCCTCAGCTTCAGTATTCGTGAAATGAAGAGTCTTGTGAAGATGACATGAAATAATGTACATATATTAGGCAGTTGCTAATAATACATGTTTGATGGCATCTTTAGTTCTTTCCCTCTAAGATTTACCAAAACTAAGTAATCACATTTCTAGAAACTGTTACTACTGGTAAGCCAGCTGCTTCTCCTTTTTCGTCCTAGGAACTCTACAGGGTGTCACACATCTAAATTCTGTTATCTCATGTTTTCACTAATTGGGATATAGGACTGAGATGATGCAATCTTTCCTCAATGGGGCTCAGGGTTTTCAGTGACCTTCCTTCTTTCCTTTCTTTTTAACTCTGTCGTCTATACAGAGATGTGCAAACTGTGGCCGTGGACAAAATTTGGTCCACAGCCTATTTATATTCTATTCCTCGCCAAGGATGTGTTTTGCGTTTTTAAAATAGCTCGCTATGACTGCTTCATGCCACAACTGCAGAGCTGAGTATTTGCTCCACAGATCCTAAAGCTTAAAAAGCCTCCCGCTGCTGGACACACACACCGAGGAAACCAGAATTGAAAGAGACACGTCTACCCCAATGTTCATTGCAGCGCTGTTTATAACAGCCAGGACATGGAAGCCACCTAGATGTCCATCAGCAGGTGAATGGATAAGACAGCTGTGGTACATATACACAATGGAGTATTACTCAGCCATTAAAAAGAATACATTTGAATCAGTTCTAATGAGGTGGCCACCTGGAGCCGATTATACAGAGTGAAGTAAGCCAGAAAGAAAAACACCAGTACAGTATACTAACATATATATATGGAATTTAGAAAGATGGTAATGATAACCCTGTATGTGAGACAGCAAAAGAGATACAGATGTATGGAACTGTCTTTTGGACTCTGTGGGAGAGGGAGAGGGTGGGATGATTTGGGAGAATGGCATTGAAACATGTATAATATTATATAAGAAACGAATCGCCAGTCTAGGTTCCATGCAGGATACAGGATGCTTTGGGCTGGTGCACTGGGATGACCCAGAGGGATGGGATGGGGAGGGTAGTGGGAGGGGGGTTCAAGATTGGGAACACGTGTACACCCGTGGCAGATTCATGTTGACGTATGGCAAAACCAATACAGTATTGTAAAGTAAAATAAAGTAAAATTTAAAAAAGCCTAAACTATTTTAAAAAAATATTTATTTTACTTGATTGATCATTGCTTTACAATATTGGCTTGATTTCTGTCATACACCAACATGAATTAACCATAAGTGTACATATGTTCCCTGGCTCATGAGTCTCCCTCCCACCTTCAGCCTGTTCCCACTCCTCTAGGTTATCACAGACAAATATCACACATTAACACATATGTATGGAATCTAGAAGGATGGTACTGATGAACCTGTTTGCAGAGCATCAGTGGAGACACAGACATAGAGAACAGTCTTACGGGCAAGGGTGGGGAGNCATATGTTCCCTGGCTCATGAGTCTCCCTCCCACCTTCAGCCTGTTCCCACTCCTCTAGGTTATCACAGACAAATATCACACATTAACACATATGTATGGAATCTAGAAGGATGGTACTGATGAACTTGTTTGCAGAGCATCAGTGGAGACACAGACATAGAGAACAGTCTTACGGGCAAGGGTGGGGAGGAGAGGAGGAGGGTGAGATGAACGGAGAGTGAGGCGTAGAGGCATGTACATTCACACAACGAGCAAACAGAGGGCCAGTGGGAGCCCTGAGCTGTTTCATACTCCGGCCCTTTCAAGTGCAAGCATCCTGGCCTCTTTTCTGTTTTCCATCCTAGGTTGTGTGACGGCACCTGATGCCCAGTGTAGCTTGGGCCTGGGCTCCGCCTTCTGCTTGTTTGAGGGTTAGTTTGCTTTCTTTTTCTAGTTTCTAAAGCTGGAAGCTTGGCATACTGATCTGAGACATTCTTCTCCCGTAGATGTTGAAGATGTGAATTTCCCTCTTAGCCCTGGTTGAATTGCATTTATAAATTTTCATATCAGTGTCTTAATTTTAATTCAATTTATAATATCTTAAAATTTCCCTTACAATTTTTTTTTCTTTAACCCACATGTTATTTAAAAGTGTGTTAAGTTCCAGATATTTGGGTTTTTCCAGATTTCTTTCTGCTGTGTATCTCTCATGAAAATCAACTATAGTCAGAACGTATTTTATATAATTTCAATCTTTTAAATGTATTGAGGTTGCTTTATTGTCCAGGATATAGTTTATTCTGGAGACTATTTCATGTGTCCTTGAAAAGTACATGTACTTTGCAGCCCATGAGTGGAGTGTTCTACAAGAGTCTGTCAGGTAGAGTTGGTGGAGAGTCTTTCCCAGATCTTTCATTCTGGCTTATTTTCTGACTGATTATCTTGTCAATTATTGAAAAGAGTTTGTTGAAATTTACAATTATTATTGATGAATTTCCTTTAATTCTGTCAGCTTTGCTTCATGCATTCTTTGGTTCTATTTTAAGTCCATATACATTTATAATTGTCATATCTTCCTTACATGTTAACCCTTTTGTCATTATGAAATCTCTCTTCTTGCCTCTAACAATATACTTTTCTTTAATAGTGTATTTTATCTGCTACTAGTATCCTGTTCAGAGAAGGCAATGGCATCCCACTCCTGTACTCTTGCCTGGAAAATCCCATGGAGAGATGAGCCTGGTAGGCTGCATTCTATGGGGTTGCTAGGAGTCGAACATGACTGAGAGACTTCACTTTCACTTTTCACTTTCATGCATTGGAGAAGGAAATGGCAACCCCCTCCAGTGTTCTTGCCTGGAAAATCCCAGAGACGGGGGTGCCTGGTAGGCTGCCGTCTATGGGGTCACACAGAGTCGGACACGACTGAAGTGACTTAGCAGCAGTTAGCAGTATCCTATTACTTCGGTCTCATGGTTATTGCTATAAATCTTTTCTTATCCTTTTGCGTCCAACCTATTTGTGTCTTGAGTCTAAAGTACATTTTTCTGTAGATGCATGTAACTGAGTCTATTTTTATATCATCTAACAATGTATGCCTTTTGAATGGCATTTTTTCGTTTACATTTAATGTAATTCTTGATATGAATGGGTATATGGTTGTTGGTTTTAAAAAGCTGCTTTCTACTTGTCTAATGTCTTTTATTGTTATTCTATTGCCTTCCTTTGTGTTAGATAAATATTTTTATTAAATTCTTGTAATTTATTATTTTCATATATTTTAATTTTTATTTTCTTAGTAGTTACAGTAGGGATTACAGTATACATTTTATCAGTTTGCTTAATATTAAATACCAATATACCTCCTTTGGCTCACCCTTCCTTTGAGCTATTATTGTCATTATAGATTATGTCTTCAGTTCAGTCGCTCAGGCGTGTCCGACTCTTTGCAACCCCATGAATCGCAGCACGCCAGGCCTCCCTGTCCATCCCCAACTCCCGGAGTTCACTCAGACTCATGTCCATCGAGTCAGTGATGCCATCCAGCCATCTCATCCTCTGTCGTCCCCTTCTCCTCCTGCCCCCAATCCCTCCCAGCATCAGAGTCTTTTCCAATGAGTCAACTCTTCGCATGAGGTGGCCCAAGTACTAGCGTTTCAGCTTTAGCATCATTCCTTCCAAAGAATGTGTCTTACAGGTTATTAATTTAAAAGCAGTATTGTATTATAAATTATTGCTTTAAACTACCTTACATATTTTAAAGACGTTAAGGAAAAAATTATTAAAAAATAAAGTTTTGCGTTTGCGATAGTACATATGTACTATTTCTAGTGTTCAATATTTCACCCTGGATTTAAGTTACCTTTAGGTGCTACTTCCTTTTAGCTGGGAAAACTTCTTTTAGTGCCTCTTGAAAGGCAGATCTGCTGCCAACATGTTTTCCAAGTCTTTTTCTAGCTGGGAATATTTTTATTTCTCTTTCATTTTTGAGGAGTAGTTTTCTGAATGTATAATTCTTGGTGGACATTTTTCCTTTTAGCACTCTGAACATGTCTTTTCAATGCCTTGTGGGCTTCCTTATTTCTGATGAGAAGACAGCATTAATTGCATTATTTTTTCTTGCCATAATGAGTTCTTTTTCTCTTGATGGTTTCACGATTTTTTCTAAATCTTTGTCTTCTAAAAAACTAACTAGATGTGTCTAGGTGTGCATCTCCTAGTGTTTACCCAACTTGGGGTTATTAAGCTTCTTAGATTTGTTAATAAATGTTTTTCATCAAATTTTAGAAATTTTCAGTCTTTATTTTTTCAAAAAATGTTTATAGTCCATCTCTCTTATTCTTGTAGGACTCTTAATCCCCACAAATTGATATACTTGCTGTTGTACCATGTGTCTGTGTGTCTTTGTTCATTTTTATTCAATCTTTTATCTTTGTTAATACTTAATCATTTATATTACTCTGTCTTGAAGCTTACTAAATCTTTCCTCTGCCATCTTAAATTTGCTGTTGCAGAGAGGTAAAATTTTTAAGTTATTCATAACTTCTGATAATAATTCAGACCAAAGTTTCTATTTAGTCCTTTAAAACAAAATAATGTATATCTCTTTACATATATTTCTACCAATATCTTGAAAGCAGAGTTTAGGCCTGATTGAATTTTATAGCCAGTTAAATATCCAGTCATTTGAATCAAGACCAATGACCAAAAATCAGTAGGAATACTGTATAGTGAAATCAAAATAATAGAAAACCCAGGAGTTGGAGTTATCAGATACTGATTTCAACTCTAATTAATGCACTCAAGGAAGTGAATAACAAGCAGGAGAATAACAGAGAACTAGGAAATAAGGAACTAAGGAAAATATTTTAAATGTAAAATATAATAATTGAAATTGAGATACTTGAATAGCAAATAGGCAAATGTGAAGTGACAATTAGCTGGAAGAAAGCAGCCAGGTGAAAAGTGGGTAGAAAATATAGACACAACTTTGGAGACATTTGAGACATGATGAAAAGGTCACACATATATGTAATTAGATTTCCAGGAGAGGAGAAACACTGGAGCAAAAGCGTTATTTAAAGAGATGATGGCCAATAATTTTCAAATGTTATAAAAGGCATCAGCCCTGAGATTCAGGGAGCCACTCAAAACCACAATAATATGAATACAAAGAAAACCAAATTCAAGCACCTCACAGCCAGCCCACTGAGACCCAAAGTCTTAGGAGTAGTTAGAGGGAAAAAAAAAAAAGATCTAAATTCAAAGCTGCCTGGAACCTCTGGCTAGGGGAAGGCAGTCTCAGACGAGTGGGAACAAAGAAGTTTTCCGGGCCAGTCAAGGGTCTCTATCCCATGGGCTAGAGAATCCTTTTCCCCACCTTGAGACCACTGGTTTTGTGGCTGGAGGGAACTCTCTTTGTGCCTTCTGGAAGCCTTGGCAGGGTTAAAGGGAATCCCAACAGAAGCAGGCAAACCAGAGGGAAATAACACTGCGAAGGGGCTGACCATAGCGATGGCATTGGAACCATCATCTGCAGACATAGGCCAGGACCTGTGGGATGAACTCTAGATAAACAGAGCTGTAGGGGCTTGAGGAGCAGTAACAAAGGTTTATCCCTCACTGGAGTCAAGGAAGGAAAGGAAAGAGAGAGTACATTTGAAAAAGGGAAGAAATATTGCTGAAAACTGGTATCTAAAGAAACTGGGAGCTGAAAATGTCCAAATTTGGAGGGGAATATAAGCTTATAAATTCAAGAATTCATATGAATCACAAATAGGATAAAAGAAAAGAAACCTGTGCTAAAGCACACCATAGTTAAACTTTGGAAAATTAAAGACACAACAGAAACCTTGAAAGCAGCTGAGACAAACACATTTCCTAGAGGGGGCGTCAGTTTGGATGGCAGGGCGTCACCTGGAGCCAGGGAGGGCAGGTGCAGACCACTTTTTCAAACGCGGAAAGAAAGAACCGTTATCCGTGAATTTCATATTCAGGAAAATCATCTTTTAGGAATGAAGAGGAAATAAAGACACCCCCGAGTGAAAGAAAAATAAAAGAATTAGTCACATAAAGACCTATGTTTAACAACTGGCTAAAGGAAAATTTTCAAACGGAAAGAAAATGAGGAGAGAAGAAATTCTGGAGCATTAGGAATGAAGAAAGGACAACAGTGGTAAGGAAAGAACCCAGAAACACCAGTGCATGCAAGAGACCAGTCTCCTCTGTGAGTTTTACAAGTGATATTCGATAATGGAAACAAAAGCTATAACACTTGATAGTCAAGATCATGGTACTCAGAGGTGGGGACAGTCAAGATACCCAAGTGACAGTGGGGTTTTCACACCCCACTCCACAGGTAAAATGTGACCGAGAGTGGGCCTAGAGTAGACAGTAGGCCCCACGTGCGTAGTGTCATACCCAGAGCCATCACCGTGAAAGTACCGCACAAAGAAACACACTCAAAAATGGCGTAAGTAAATCAAGATGACAACATTATAAAAATAAAGAACAGATTCTTGTCTCCAGGGCTTAGGACTGCATGAGGTGGGCAGCAGTACAGGTGGGAGGTGTTTCCAAAAATACAGCACCAGGGATTCTTGTGGTGAGGGAACTCTTCTGTGTGCTGACTGTTGCCATAGCTGCACAGACCCACGCATGTGATAAAACTGATAGAAGGACACACACACACACACACACACACACACACACACACACACACGTATCACAGTGCATCTGAATAGAATCAATGTATCAGTGGCAGTGCAAGGCCCACACCATGACTGTGATACCTAATTTTTGAAGATCTTGCCATAAGCGAAACGAGGGGCAGGGTAGACGGATCTCTCTTATTATTTCTAGCACCTGCGTGTGAATCTATAATTGCCTTCACATTTAAAAGTTACTCCCCCTCCTCCCTCCAACATGAAAGCAAAAGGCAGGAAGGGAACCATAGCATTGCTTAGGAAGTGGTAAAATACTTATAAATAAGCCAAGGAAGCATGTTGTAATATCTAGAGCAACTGTTGAAAGAACAATAAAAGACTGTAAAACGATCAAGTAGAGAAAGATAAGAAATGATTTGTATAGTATCCCAATACATGAGGGTGAGATCTAGAGAGATGGTGTTGATGGGCCTGTTTGCAGGGGAGGAATGGAGAGGCAGATTAGAGGATGGACTTGTGTGCACGAAAGAGGGTGAGAGGAAAGGAGAGGTGGCGTCCACATCTATACACTGTCAGGTGTGAGATGCTGAGCTGGAGAGCGGCTGCTGAGCAGCGCAGGAGCCCAGTCTGGTGCTGCGTGGTGGCCTGGGGAGATGGGATGAGGGGCAGGGAAGGAAGTTGGGAGGGCGGGGAACGTGTGTACAATTATGACTGATTCGTGTTGTTGTACGGCAGAAACAAACAGCGTTGTAAAAATTGAAAAGAACAAAAACTTTTTTAAAAATTATTTAAAAAGAAACCAGTTGAATCAGACCACCATGAAGAATGGAAGGAGGAAAAATGAAGAAGAGAACAGGTGTAGCAAACAAAATAAATTATAAAATGTTTGGTTTAAACCTATGTAAAAGAGTAGTCATGAAAGTGAAAATCTGAAAATGTTCCAAATAAAAAGGTCGTGATTGTTACATGGAATTTAAAAATGATTTAGAAGGAAAACAAAAGACGTACACCTCAGATTAAAGGAAAGAGAGAACTTGAAAGTTACTTCTTTGAATAAGCCAGTCAAATTGGTAAATTCCTGGCCAGACAGAGCATTCAGTTCAGTTCAGTTCAGTTCAGCCGCGTCCGACTCTTTGCGACTCCATGAATCGCAGCACGCCAGGCCTCCCTGTCCATCACCAACTCCCAGAGTTCACTCAGACTCACGTCCATCGAGTCTGTGATGCCATCCAGCCATCTCATCCTCTGTCATCCCCTTCTCCTCCTGCCCCCAATCCCCCAGCATCAGACTCTTTTCCAATGAGTCAACTCTTCGCATGACGTGGCCAAAGTACTGGAGCTTCAGCTTTAGCATCATTCCTTCCAAAGAAATCCCAGGGCTGATCTCCTTCAGAATGGACTGGTTGGATCTCCTTGTAGTCCAAGGGACTCTCAAGAGTCTTCTCCAACATCACAGTTCAAAAGCATCAATTCTTCGGTGCTCAGCCTTCTTCACTGTCCAACTCTCACATCCATACATGACCACTGGAAAAACCATAGCCTTGACTAGACGGACCTTCGTCAGCAAAGTAATGTCTCTGCTCTTCAATATGCTATCTAGGTTGGTCATAACTTTTCTTCCAAGGAGTAAGCGCTATCTAGGTTGGTCATAACTTTTCTTCCAAGGAGTAAGCGTCTTTTGATTTCATGTCTGCAGTTACCAACTGCAGTGATACATTACCGATATTAAGGATTAAAGAGGGACATTACTACAGAAACATAAGAGGTGTGGGTTCAATCCCTGGGTCGGAAAGATTCCCTAGAGGAGGACATGGCAGCCCATTCCAATATTCTTGTCTGAAGAATCCCATGGGCAGAGGAGCCCCGCAGATGGGCTACCATCCATAGGGTCACAAAGAATCGGACATGCAAGCCTAGACTTATAGGATAATTGCTTTGTCTGTAGATTAGACTCTAACACATTTTAAGGTTGATTGCACATCAGGTCAGCAACCTAGTATCAAGTGATGTTGCAGGGAAGAAGCTTTTTATTAGTGTACTCGAAAGAAACTTGTCTCTAAATTTGAGATCGTTTCCCCAAAGCCATGATTTTACAAAAGAAAGGATGTGGCCTATTTGGAAAACTGCATATAAGTCGGTATGTTAGCAGTGTAAGATGCATCTGAAGAACTAGTGGGTGCTGAATCACAAAGGGCCCAATGATTGTATCTTTGATGTTTTAGAATCTTAGGGAAACAAATGTTATGGTCTAGATTGCGTCTTAGAAACCATCATTCCTGCAGCTTGAGAGAGGATTTAATGAAGAGGATGGAGACATGCTAACGAGACAGGAAGACCGTTAGCAAAGCAAGTGCCAGGCTCTCAGATCAGAACTCAGGGAGCTGTGCTCATTGAACAGGACAACTGGAACCCGGCAAGAGCCTGTGGGAGGAAAGTTGCCTGGGAACTGAATTGGAACAGGATAAAGGAGAGCAGGGAAGATAAGGAGATGGACGCTTCGTCAATTGGGTATAATGACAATAATTTGGGGTCTTTCATGTTTTTGTATGCCTGGGCTATGTGCGTTTTTAAATCATTCAGAGAAGTGGAATTCTACTGCATGAGTGTCCAGAGCGCTCGCAGTGAGTCAGGGAAGCATGTCCCTGGCTGGCAGAACGATGTGAGAGCCTGGGGTTGGGAAGCTGCAAGCAGGAGAGGCCTGGAGAGAGACTGTTTGCTGTCTGGCTCTGCTCGTGATGTTTGTGGGAGGCCTTGGGACCACGCCAGCAGGGCCAGGGTGACAGGTGTCTAATGGCATTCCTTGGAGGTCGGTGCCTGAGGGCAGACATGTGCGTCTGAGTCCGGGGAGCAGAGGTGAGGTTGAATGATAGGTTAGCCAGCTGGAGGCCCAGAGGACAGCAAGAGAGAGGGAGGGTCATTTGCAGAGCTGCCAGGGGTGGCATGATGTGTGCCCTGGCAGATGGGATGCTCCTTGCCCTGTTCTCCAGGTAATGCCCCTCTGTTCTCTGCTTATCCAGGCAGCAAGGAACACACTGAGGACTTCTCTGTTCCAAGAACTGGCTGGGCATTTGAGAGACACTATGAACTTAATCCCCGAAACAAGCCAACTGGAAGGATATTATCCAGACTGATTAGATAACAGATGGAAAAGAAACCTCAGGCTAAGTCACTTGCTTGAGTGGGAGACCCAGTACTGTCTGACTCCAAAGCCCCAGAACTGGCACCGCTCACGCTGTGGTTCAGAGTTACTTAAGCAAGAAAGGACTCAGAGGTGACGTCAGAAGAAAGATGATGGAATACTTTCCTCCTATAGTGTAGTTGGGGTCCCAGGTGGCGCAGGGGTAAAGAGTCTGCTTTCCAATGCAGGAGATACAGGAGACATGGACCCAGTCCCTGAGGAGGAAATAGCAACCCACTCCAGCATTCTTGTCTGGGAAATCCCATGGGCAGGGGAGCCTGGTGGGCTACAGTCCATGGGGTCACAAAAAGGTGGACATGACAAGCGGCTGAGCACGCATAACGTAATTAGAATTGGAAAGTTTAGTAGGTAGCTGTGAAAACTTGCCATCTTACTACTAATCAATGATGTCTCCTAGAAATATATTTATTTTATTTATTGACATATGATTGATTTGCAACATCATGTTATTTTCAGGTGATTTTCAGTGATTCAGTTATACATATTCTAGAGTTTTAGGATTTTAGGATTAGATGGACTGACTTGCCAATTTATCAGTCTTCTCTGTAACCAGTTGTGAAATTGTCACCCAGAGAAGTGAGGCAGATTTGGCAAGGACACTGAGATCCTTGGATACTAAAACTCAGATGGGCCCTTTGAATTTTGTTGAATGAAACCACAAAGGCATGGTTACCTTTATCAATGGTGCTTTTTCTTTTTCATGAATCCATTGCTTCACAGAGAATGTAAAAAATAAAATAGATAAATAAAGCAAACAAAACTTGAAAAACCCTAGTATACATTTTTATATAGTACCCATATACTATTTTATAAACTTATTTGTGACATATGGATCATAATAAAGCATTTCATAAAAACTGGCTTCTCTCTTATAATCTTTAGTTTAATGATTCTTAACAATTATATTGGAGCAATATTTATTTTATGGCATTACCATAAATAAAGATAGCATAAAATAAATTCTCTCCCTCTGGCAGCGAAAACAGGTGGCAGCTGGTTTGTGCATTTCTGTGAATTTTTGGTATTGTTAGTTGGTTTATCTTGGTCATTATGATTTCAGATACTGAATGAACCTTAGGTCCACTAAATGAAGACATGGAAATTTTGTAAGTGTGGCTGGTTTTGCTTAAACTACTGGTTCCTTCGCTCCTTTGCTGACCTTGCATCCATACACTTAGACAGCACCTCCCTTAATATGGGTGGGTACACCACTGTCCTGCTTTCCAGGCATGGGAAGGACCCCTTACACTTCCACTGCACGATGCTGCTGACTCTTGGTATTGTCAGGCTTCAGACTCCTTGCCAATCTAGTGATAAAATCAATATTACTAGTGTGTTGATTGGAGTTCTCTTGCTTATTAGGGAGATTGAATGTGTTTTTACGAGTTTTTCTCTCGTAGGAAGCACCCATTGAAACAGTTTGCCCACTTCTCTACTGGATCATTTGTCATTTTTGTTATTTTTTATACTGGGAATATTCTCACATGTTCTAGGAGAAAGTATTTGCTCCAGGATGTATGCAAAATGCCTTATCTCAGTATGTATTGTCTTTTCACATCTTCATAGTAATTTTAAGACCCATTGGCCAACCACTTCCTTAACAGAAAGTGCGTTTAGCATCTAATGAAGTCTTCCTTTTCTACGTAAAAGTCAACTACATCATCTTCAGTTCAGTTCAGTCGCTCAGTCGTGTCTGACTCTTTGCAACCCCATGAACCACAGCACGCCAGGCCTCCCTGTCCATCACCAACTCCAATGTCCATTGAGTCGGTGATGCCATTTAACCATCTAAAACATCATCTTAGTAAAGTTTATTAGTTTTGCTTTCAATATTTATTTCATAAGTAAATAAATTTACCTTAAAATGACTTTAACATGTCCCATGAAATGGGGATATTAGTTGCCTTTTTCCTGTATATAAAAGCAATTGCTTTCTGCACCATTTTCCCTCCATCTCCAACACCAGATCTGTCATGATCAGATTTCCGTGTTTGCGTAAGGCTGTCTTCTATTTGTTTATCTCTCACCAGTGAAACGTGTCCTAATCATGTCGTTTATAATATGTCTTGATATGCGGTCAGGCACATCCCTCCACTTTGTCTCTTCAACAATGCTCTTTTTGACTGTGGGCAATAAGTAAATTTCAAAGCCAGCTTGATGTGGAAAATGACCTGTTGGAAATTTGTGTGCATTTGTGTTGAATAGAATGAGCAATCCAAGGAGAATCAACATACTTTTCATATTGTCTTCTGTTCATGGGATTCTCCAGGCAAGAATACTGGGGTGGGTTGCCATGCCCTCCTCCAGGGGATCTTCCCAACCCAGGGATAGAGAAGAGCCTGGCGGACTCCAGCCCATGGGGTCACAAAGAGTTGGACACTTCTACTACGTTGTCTTACTATTCAAGGATCTCACTTTCTTTGTTCAGATCTTCTAAATTTGTACGTCTTCTATTGTATTTATTCCTAGATATTCTACAACCTTTGTTTCTATTGTAGGTGGAACTTAACCCGGGATGTTAGTTCACTTGCTTTGTTTTTATTTCAGTATAGCTGGACGTATTGCTACCATCCTATGTTTTGCTTTTAATACCTCCTTTTTCCTTTCCTTCTTTTCTTTTCCTCCTTTTTTCTTTCAGGTCGATTGAAACTTTAAACTTCTCATTCCTTTTCTTTCTCTTCCAATTCTTTCAGAACTTACATATAGCTATCTCTCATCATCTGTGGGGGGGACTTATGCCAGAATCCATGGAGGGTACCACAATCGGGATGCTCATGCCCTGTGGCTGGCCCTCTGTTATCTGCAGGCTCTGTATCCAGGAATTCAGCCAAGTTTGTGATCACTAGTTATTTGGATCCATGGGTGTGGAACCATAAATAGAGGAGGTTGAGTGTTTATTGGAAAAAGTCTACATTTAAGTGGACCCACACAGTTCAAATCTCTGTTGTTTAAGAGTCACTATGAGTTAGGGGTTATCCTGGGTATTTTGAAAGGGAAGATTCCCTGGAGAAAGGAATGACTACCCACTCCAGTATTCTTACCTGGAGAATTTCAGAGGAGCCTGGCAGGCTATAGTCCATGAGGTCGCAAGGAATGGGGCACTACTGAAGACGTAACACTTTCACTTTCACTTTTTCAACTTTTTCACACAGTTCAAACCCTTGTTGTTCAAACCTAGTGATTATTCTGGAGATTTTAAAAGGGTCAATGAACAAAACATATAGCTCACCAATATATCTGCCTTACTCATAAACAACACAAAGATTTAAGATAAGCATGCTTTTGTTTTTCGGTTCAGATATTTTAGATAAATTCTACTTTTAAGCACCAATTTTAAGTATTGTTGTTGTTATTTTGCCATATGGTCAACGGTTAGTTAGATCTACCTGTTACATTTACAAATACATTTCTTGTTAACCTTCTTGCTGGTCAGTTATCCAAGTTTATAGTCCTTCTGTTTAAAGAACATCCTTTAAAATTTTCCTTACTGAACGTTTATAGATCAGTTGTTGTTTATCAGAGAAAAATTTGTTTCTCTCTCTTTTTTT
>SJYA01004545.1:0-31850 GCA_006410615.1 Neotragus moschatus
CCGCCTACCAAAATTAAATGGTATCACTGGGGTCTTTCTGGACCAGTTACTTAAAGCTTGGCATATGCTGTGTATAATAACGCCACCAATAAAGGGCATCCATATCTCCTTGAATAAAGGCTCACACTGTTTAGATGACTTACCTGAGTGGGTCTAGAAATGCCCGGGGGACCGGGATTCTCAGCCCAACGACCTACCTGTCACAGGACAGATGCCTCGCAGGTGAATAGCCCATCTGGCAATTGATGGGAGTCTTCTTGAGGGTCAAAACTGAACACTGACCTTTGAGGAGGAATTATGACGGAATCTGAGCTTTCACACCAGCAAATCTCAGTTGAAATCCCAGCTCTGTAACTGGCCACTGACATGTAACAGACCAGTCACGTAGCCTAAGTCCCAATTTCCTCTCTTATAAAAGAAGACTGCAAGTTTCTTCACAAAGTTAAACCAAGAATTGCCACGTAACCCAGCAAATTCCACTCCTAGATACAGACACCAGAGAATTAAGAACTGGGACTCACACAGAGGCACACACATGTCCAGGGCCACACTACTCACCACAGCCGGAAGGTGGAAGCCGCACAAGTGTCCATCAACGGATGAACAGATAAACTAAATGTAATCTCTCCACACAATGGAAAACTACTCTGCTATGAAAACGAATGAAATTCTGATACAGGTAACAACAAGGATGAACCTTAAAAATATTTTTGCTGTTGTTGTTTAGTCGCTAAACTGCTGCCAACTCTCTGAGATCCCATGGACTGTAGCCCACCAGACTTCTCTGTTCACGGGATTTCCCAGGCAAGAATACTGGAGTGGGTTGCTGTTTCCTTCTCCAGGGGACCTTCTCGACCCAGGGACAGAATCCACATCTCCTGCATTGCAGACAGATTCTTTACCGCTGAGCCACCGGGAAGTTCTTGCAAACATTAGGTTAAGTGAAAAAAGCCAGACACAAAAGGACAAATTGGCTATGATTCCACTTACTTGAAATATCTGGAAAAGGCAGACTCACAGACAAAGTAGACTGGGGGTTACTAGAGGCAGAGGGGAATGGGCAGCTACTGCTCAACAGGGTACAGAATTTCTGTTTGGTATAAAGAAAAATTTTGGAAGCAGATAATGATGGTTGCCCAAGATGGCATTCCTGACATCATTCATGGCACTGAATTGCACATTTAAAACTGCTTAAGACGGAAAATTGTATGTTATACATATATTGTAATTTTAAAAATTAGAAACAACAGAAGCTTTAAATGATAGCTAACACACTGGGAGGATTAAACGACAGAGTTCATGTCAAATAGAGTGACAAAGAGGTGCCACGCAACTCAGTCTGAATGTTCTTCCCTTTTACATCCAGTCCACTTGGCACATGCTCAGGGCTGCGCTGTGATGCTGTCCACTCACCTGTCCTCATCAGCACCGGCAGTGCTCATTGCGCAGGTCCTGGGGCTCCCAGCAGCCACTAGTCTCCAGGGCCTGTGTTCCTACCAACTCAGGAAGTCTGGTTTCTTCAAGGAGAGAGGAAGTGGATGTCAGTTTCTGACAAAGGCAATTAACAAGTTGCATGCACAGGAACCTACTTTTTTTTTCCCCTAATCACAAGCTTTACAATTTACTGCATCTAGAAAGAAACTGAATTTAAAATGCAATTATTGTGCAGTAATTAACTTTGTCCAAATGAGGTCCTTTCAGAACTCAGTTTCCTAAGATACATTACTCAGCTCAGTGTTTTTCTTTTTCTTTTTTTTAATGCTTTTCAATAAAGTTTTTTTATGGTCACATTGGCGGATTTGAAAAAAAAAAAAAAAGGTCTGATTTGATATATCTGTGCTCTTTCCAAAAACACTGTCATAGATTTCTGAGTTTCAGCTTTCCACTTGGGGTGGGGGAAAAGGAGGGAAGAGTCTCATTTCTGGAAATCAGCTGTTTGTTGCCACGCGAAACAGCCTCTGTCTCTCTTTCTCTCTGAAATCTGCCTCCAGCCAGCCAGCCAGTCCGAGTTAGTGGCAGTAACAACAGTCACAATTTAATGTCATCCTACCCTCACTCCAGAATCAACACAGCCTTGCCTTAAAATTGCTAGGGCAGCCCATGTCAAGATGGTGTGAAGAAAAACCCCCTACCCCCGGGGTTGAGATGGACAGAGGCGTCTGATAACGGCAAAGGCTGGTGACTTTCTCTCCCCTCCACCATGCCAGTGGAGGTTTCTTAAGTTTCTTTCTTTCTTCCTTCCCCACGTACAGGCGCCAGCGAGGCACCCGTCCCATGAGTACGTGTTCGTTGACCCAAACATGTGAACCATAACTACAGCAGACTCCTCCCTTGCTCTCAAATTTCTCTCCTGGCAAACATTTGAAACAAGGTTTATTTTAGAAAGCTCTCTCCAGTAGTTCTTAGATCTGAAAAACCTCCACGCAGCTCTAAATAAATAACGTGAGATATCCAATCTACTGGGCCCCTATCATGGAATAACCACCTAGAGGGCAGATTCTGAATGTGCCGAAAGCTCGGAATCCAGGACCCGGGATGTGATCTACCCCTTTCTGAACACAGCGGAACACACAAGTCCAGAGGGAGAAACTGACCCTTTCTTCTCATCCCACGAAAACCCCAGCTGGGCAAAGCCAGGGCATTACTGGACTCTCAGAAATTACCAGCCAGTCCCTTCATTTTGCCAAGGGGGAGAAAGAGAAAGAAAGAAGAGAAAGCAAGAGGAGCGAGAACCCCAGCAGATACACGTTGGCCCTGCCAATGACTCTCTGTTTAACTTGTAATCAAAACAGCTCAAACCCAGTTACTGTTTGCGTATCTGCCAAGTTTCTCAATTTCAGTCGTCGGCAGCAGGCCCTCGGTATGACAGGCTGTCTTTCAGATTCCAGCAGAATCTGCCAAAGCCCCAGCTCAGAGGCAACTGGTAAATTAAATGCCAGCGAGCAAGGACATTCCTACACCTTTCCTCGGCGCACACAAAGCAGCTTCGGGGCCCGCGTCCTGGCAGAGGGGACAAGGACTCGGGGTGCTTGGGGAGGACCCTAGGCTGCTGTCCACGCCCCCCCATCTGGGTCATCACGCCCAAGTACCTGCTGGGCAGCAGTCATTGCACGGATGGAAATCAACAGCCAAGTTTTCCTATTAAAAAGGGGCTGGGGTGGGGGCTGGGGAAAACCATTCTGCCAGTAGATGAAAAGAAGACTCTCAAATCAAACAGACACAGAGAAACTCGCTTTCAAGTGCCCTGCGATATCACGCAATCTATAGATAACGTGAGGTATTCAGATCCGCTGCAGAGTGTAATTGAAAATAAAATAGACATTAAATGCATACAGGCACATCTTTAAATCTTGCATCCTAAAAGCTTCTTGTGAAACGAAAGATAAGGCTTCTTTTTTCATAGGAAAAGTGTAAGCTTTTAAAATCCAGTTGATCCTCTGGGGGCAGGGGTTACACAGTGCAGGTTCAGCCACCTCGGCGATTATCAGATGCTGATTTGCATAGCAGATATTAATGAATACGCATTGTTTTGACTGCAACTTTGACTATAACCTGCTGATTTAATGACTCACGGTAAGTTTAGGGAGTGCGGGCTGCAGTCTTAATTACGCAAACGTGGCCGTGCTCCTGATATTAATAACAGCTAGCATCAATATCAGGACTTGACAGAACTATGGAATCAAAGCAGGAAAGGCAGTCAAGTCAGTGGGCCCAACGGACCCTCTAAACGGGAAAACGATTCCTGATTTCACCACTTTACCAAAATCTGTTTCTATAGTAAACAAAACTGCTGTTTGGTTTTTTTTTTTTTAATGTTCAAGGTGGAGTGAAGGTGCTGGTACTCACAACGACGAGGCTTAGTGTTTGCAGGTGATGGGAAGAAACGTGCTGGCAGGAAAGAGGCTTCGTGCAGGGGCACTGTGAGAGTGGTTTAATTTGTCTTCCTTCCTGGACTGACTCACAGGCGAAGGCTGCCAGAGAGAGGGACCAGGGCCCTTGAGAGCCTGCCTAGGCCATGTGTGTTGTGGGTCCGTGCATAGACGTGTGGCTCCAGGGAATGCCCTTGGGGTCCTATCTGCACCTTTGCAGGAGCATCCACATGTCTGCACCTGGGTGTACAGCGAGGGCTCGTGCTCCAAACCTCCCTCCTGTTCTGCATCTCCTCCTTAGTTCAGGAAGTAAGAAGGGCCCGTCGTGCCAGGCATCCCTTTTATTTGCCATAATTTGGTAGGTTGCTCTCTGTGAGGCTGCAGAACTGAAAAGACGCATCACTTTGATGCAGCCTCTGATGGGCGTCGGGTGCAGGGCACCATCCAGGTAATTCTAGCCTCTAAGCCCCAAGTTGCTTTCTCTTCCAACTTCAGGGGTTTTGTCTGAGAGAGGGAAAAAAAAAATATTTTTTAAGTGTAACTCTCAGATCTGCAGGTTTTCTTTCCCTAAACTAACAACATTTGCAAAAGAGAACAGAATTCTAAATGAGATTTAACATCCAGGCCTATGACCCGGGGGACATTTCTGGGGACACAGCCACCATGGGAAAGCTGCTGAAAAATCCTAGTGGCCAAATTTTAATTAGCTGACAGACGAATTCCTGTTCAGTTTTGGGTTTTCAATCAGGGAAGCTATGATCACTTTCTGGGGAACCCATAACCATGTGTGTGTTTGTGTGTGTGTGTGTGTGTGTGTGTGTGTAAACAGGAGGCCTTCGAGGAGTCTGGTTTCTGGTCTTGGTGTGGGGAGGGCTCAGCCCTGGCTTTGAGCAGAAATGTCCCATTGCTGCATTTTGGCATCCATGTCTGCCCTGGCCCTCGGCTCACAGTTCACAAGGCCTCCTCACAAGCTCAGGATGCTCTCAGCACCTTATTGCTATGCTAATGCCCAGGGCTGCCTCAATTTGCAATTCCTCCCTGGAAATGGTATTCAGATTTCCGAGTTCCTTGGAGGGATGAGGGTGCCAGGAGACTGTTTTTGGTTTTTTGGTTTTTTTTTTTTTTCCTGCGTCTGGTCAGACAGGTAAAATAAACTCAGCCCGGTGATCAAAGATCCCCTCTCTAAAGGTGTTCTTTGGTCTAAACAGAAAAGCAGGAGCATGGGCAAGTTAAAATACTGATCAGACTGTTTGCAGAAGATCAGGAGTGGGGGGTGGGGGGCGGGAAAGGCCAGATTCCTTTTACAAACTTGTTCTCAATTATTAATTTCCCATTCTTTGTCCACAATCTAGGAGACACAGCCTCAACATCTTTACTAGCGTAGGGGAGACACCCCCTTTGCTTAATATAACCCCCTCTCTTTGCATTTGAAAATAAACATAAAGTTTACCTTGGGAGCAAATGATTAATGAAGTGTTTTCAGCGCATCCCAGCTGTTCACCATAATAGAAGAATAATTTGATGTTTGGGGTCCTTAAACCATTTGATGGCAATTGATTTTTTTTTTTTGGAGGGGCTATGGGGGTAGAGTGATTAAAGGGTTAATATTCAAATCAGAAATTTGCAAGGCCTGCATAATGGGAGCGCCACCCTCATAACAATAGGAATTTTTAACAATATCCAGCCTTGTTAGCAAGAGAGTTACATGCATTGAGGGCAATCAGTGTGTCTTGTCAGTTTCTTTTTATCTACCATCTCCAACCGCCGAGGAGCCGAAATGAAGCACTTTGGAATTATCAATTTCAGCCACATTTGCATAACAAAGCCCCCGAGGAAGAGGCATGATAAATGTGAAGGACCCCTCTTGGAAAAGGAACTGTCAACCGCGCCCCGAAAGATTCTCCGACCAAGCGCATTCTCCGGGACTGCAGTCAGCGAAAATAAAATGAAAGCATTAAAGAAAGTCATTCTCTCAGAGAGAAAAATCTCCCCCTCTGCACAGAGAGAACTGGATGAAATGACATTATGCATATGAAAATGTCCAGAAAGATGTTTGATTTATGTATGCATTAGATGCAAATTCCATTACGGCGCGCGCGCTGTTGTGCGATTTGGCGCTGAACACATCAGCGCCCTGATCAGATCTGATCTCATTAATTCCGACAAGGAGAGAGAGAGGGAATTGAGAAGAATTTATGGCCTGGACACTTGAAAGAAGTAAATTGTAATTCTGTTTAAAGCTGTAGCGAACCTTTTAAACACCTTTTATTATAGGAAAGAAGCACTCACTTTTATAAGACTGTAAGGACTTACTTAATCTTGTACGGGGGGTTTCTGGTTCTCATTTGTGGTGGTGTGGGGGCGGGGGGGAATCTGTGACCTTGTTTAGAGGAAAGGAAAAAAAAAGGAAAATGCCTATCTTAGACCAAAATTCAAGGAGAACGTCACAATAGTAGGATCAAAGGAGAAACAGTGCCTCTGTGAAGAATGGTGTAAACGCTGGACTTTTTAAGAATCATGTTTTAGTTTGTTTTTTTGGTATTTTTCAGTGGCTTAATATTTTCAAAGAAAATACCAAACGGTGAATGGGTCTATTTTTTTTTAATGCGACTGGGCAGCAGATTTACCTTTTAAAATGTCTTTAATTGCATCGCAGATAAAAGTATTACTAAAAACACATGGGGAGAGATGACATGGGGAGAGCATCCTTTGAAAACTCCACTTTCACGGCTTTAGAAACACAGTCCATTTCAGATCAAAATTAGTAATAGTAATAATAATAATCCAATTACCAAAACAGTTTTAAGAGGAAATAATATTTCCGTGGGGAAAATCCCAGATTGTTTGTTACTAGCAAAAAATGATTCTTATCTTTCTTTTTCTCCCCAACAAGATTTTAATAAATCGTTTCCTCCTTTCAGGAGCGATAATCACCCTTCACGGGTGAGGGGTCCTGTATTTACTTGATAGCGAGTGTAAAACCAAAAGTGTCTCAATATGTTATTGCAGGAAGGAATCATGTCCCTCCCCAGTATTCATGACCCCCTGGGGTGCAGCTTTGCCTGCAAGAGTTGCGTTTCCCCGCGCATCTTTCATCTTCCTGCGCTATGATTAACTGTCTTCCCAGGGCCGGAGGTGGGGGCAGAGACTGGATTCGGAAAACCTTAGTTACCGATCATGTTTGATTTGAGATGGAAATGAAGATATGGAGGCGGCACCCTCCCCCAGTGCAGCCTCCAGCTTCCAGGGGGGCAGTCCTCTCCCACCGAAGTCATGCTCCGAGTTTAGCAAATGTTTATCCAAATGGATGCGGCAAACTTACATGGAAACGCAGATAAAACAGCGACTCGGAGGGCAGTGTTTCAGAACCAGGTGAACCTGTTTCAACATCACATTTTGTCAGAGGCTAATCCCCAGGTCGGTCTTCCTTTCCACCCAGACCATAAAAGTATCTCGCGGGTGCCATAGATGTCATTATAGATGCCACGCTCACCTTCCTTACATTAGGCGTCTGCGTTCCTGTCCACCCGTGCTCTATGTTTTTAAGGACACGGGGAACGCGTGGTGCTTATTGGCTTGCCCACATCCCAACGTGGAACACCGGCAAATCAGGAAAATAATTGGGTTTTCCTTTGAGAAGAGAGAGAGGGGCAAAAAAATTCTTCTTCCTGTGATGTTTTAAAAATTCAGAATTTCCTCATTTATCTCCATGATAGCTCTAACCACACAGTTGAAAGGTATATTTAGGCTGCAGAGATTGTATTTGAGAATGTGGAATTTCAAGTCCTCTCACTTGCGGGACTTGAAAGAATTATGCACATTTTGAATAGGATTGTCTGCAAGTAAAAGGAAAAAAAACTTACCTTGGCATTATGTGAGTGAGATTTTTTTTTTTTTTTCCCAAGGCGTTTTAATGTGTCTGGGTATGTGTGAAGGCATGCATTGAAAAGGGATCCAGCTTGTCCGCCTTCAATTAAATCATCTTTGAAATATACACGGAAGGAAATGTACATATTATATTTCACAAATAATAAGAGGTGGGGCTTTCTCGTATTTTCACACAGTCAGCCAGACCTTACAACCTTACACATCTCTCTCTCTCTCTCTCTCTCTCTCACTCTCTCTCACACACACACACACACACACACACACACACACACACACACACACGATGAATGGGTAAGGCTTGGTGATTAAGGTCAAGCTGTTTGTTCATTTCTGCCCTGGCTAATGGGATTGAATTGGAACAATACCTTTGAACTCACTGGCTCTGATCTGCATACTAATTGAACTCACGTCCTTGACAATGACCTTTACTAACCATCCACCCATTCCAGGCCCTGCTCAAAAGTTGCTATCAAAATTCAGCCACAACAACAAAAAGTCCCCTTTTAAAGAACTCTTTTCACAGTGTGCTACTCCCTAGCTCCCCCTGCGAGATTCTTTAAGAAATAAAAAGTATTTGTCCGGGACTGGAAAACAGATTCAGGGAGGAAGGCTCAAGCTTCTGATCCAGTAACCTCAAGAGCAAGGAGGAAGGAATTCAGTTTCCAGAACTTACTCCTGCGCTTGTCACCTTTGATCCTAAAACAAAAACCTGTGATAAGAGTTTCCCTGCAAGGTGTTTTCCCAAATCATCCAGGAGTTTTTGGAAATCTGCACGTAGACCAGGTGCTTTATTTTAAATTCAGGGATTTTTGTTCATCGAGGATTTGTGTGCATTCATTTTGATTTTTCAAAATGTTACATGCTTACTTCTGTTAATTACTGAATTTGGGACACTCCTTTAAATTTCCACCCAAAGTGCTTGCCTCGCTTGTCTCATTCTAACCCACCCCTGACAGGTGGTTTTACAGGATTTCTGCCATATTCCTAAAGATAGCCTAGGGGACAGAATTTAGAAAACTAGAAAGAGTATAATTATCCCCCAATGTATACATATTTATTTACAAATTTAAATGGGCATGAGAAGAAGGTGAAAGTCTCATATTCTACGAAAGCTGTCCTGTGTCTCAGTGAGATGGAGAAATGCTTTCACATAGACACAAACAGACGTGCAAAGATATCAGTGCCCAAAGTCACGCTTTTAAAACTGTGCATTGCAGTAATGAGTTAACCAGGAGCCAGAAGACACCAGGTTTCCATTAATAAGCCAAAGTTACATTCTTGGCGTGGCCTTGAAAAGAAAAAGACATCTCTCGCGAGGAGAAAATGTTATCAAAGGAATTTATTAGAAGCAACGATCATATCAGACGAGCAAAATAGAAACATAAGATATTTTCTCCCATCTTAACTCATCGATCATTTGTAACTGCAGAATCTCCTTGAAATTTGCCTGATGGGTATATTGGCAGAGGCCACCACACTGGGCCAAGAACAGGACACATCTTGTTGCTGGAATAAGCAATCAACTGAAACCCCTGGACCAGGCTCATACAGACAGCTTTCCCTCGGCCCACCTTGCTGACAGCAAAAGGAAGCAGGTGCAGGACCAGAGGGCCACCTGCTTCTATGATCACCACGCCTGTCGCCTAACATCTGGCCTTCATCTTCCCAGAGCGCAGAGGCCAGATCCAGGTCCTCTGGAGCCCGCAGCAGCCACGAGTCATGACACCGTGGCTCCGAGCACCACGGATACTCTTAGCTCTCACACTCCTCCGTGTCACTTTTCCAGGAACGCGTGGTTCTAAAAGGCAAGAGGAAGAAGCAGACTGTCTGTACCTTGTCGTGAGTTTCAGTGACCGAAAACCTTTTGCATTTTCCCCCTTTTTCCAGAGTAAAAATTGGCATTCCTCCAGGACTTAAGAATGTGGGTAATGCAGAGAATGACAGAAAGATAGAGGGGTGTGTGTGTGTGTAAAAACCGCTCAGAACAGCCAGCTTCAGATAGGCCTGGCTGGGCTTTAAGCCTCACAGCAAAGCTCCTGGTGGCACGGGTAAGAAAGAGCATTTTGTCTTAATGTGGAGCGAATGTTCCGACAGGTTCCACGGTGTTTCTGGGAGCTGACATGTCACAAAAGTGACTCTCGGCGTCCCAGAGTTGTGAGCACATACTGGGAAGCCAGTTGACACTCCCAAACTTGCTGCACAAAAAAAAAGTGGGGGAGGCCTTGGAGGAGATATCAAGAATCAGTTTGCAATTGGAAACTACAAGAGAATTTTTTTTTCCTCCTTTCAGATACACAGAATACTTCCCAAACGGGAGCAGAACTTTTTTTTTTTTTTTGAAATGTGCAACTGTGTGAAACTTCTCTGGTTTCAGATTTACACAGAAATTTGGAACCATCTTGTTTTTATCCAAACAAATTCAAACTGAAGAACCTCTTCTCTAAGCTGGGAGCATATTTGCACCAGAAACGACGTTTCCTAATTCATTAACCTACAAGCATTTGGGACACGTTGAGCTTACTAACTGTGCAGAAGCCAGCGACATGCTGCGTCATTTATTCCATTTTATCCAGGGCTGACTCTTAGCCTTCACTGTCCTGGGAACAAGGTGAGAGATTAAAAAAGGAAAAAAAAAAAAAAACTGGCATGATATCTATTCTGTGCTCTTAAAGAGCTGTTTTGGATTTTTGAGGAGCCTGGTACCTAATTGGGGCTGGATGAATGTTTAGCCAATAAGTAAGTAAATCAAACTAGAACACTTTAAGTTGTAACACAAGACCATTTGCTATTAAAATGCCAAATGGATGCTCCAGGATCATTCCAGAAGAAGTTCAAAGGCCAGAGGAAGCTGGGATGGTGAAAAGTAGCCCTCCTACGCACAGCATCAGGCAATTTAAAAGGGAGTTTGCATCCAGCCCTCTGCACAGTCCTGTGTGTTGGCAGGAAACACAAAAGATGAAGTCCCTGTCCTGGTGGGCTGCTGTTCTGGTGTATGTTGGGGGGTAGCTTAGGTCCACCACACCCCATGATGATACATGCCGTGGAGTAAAGTGAGTCATGAGAGAAACGTGAACTCCCACGGAAGTCGAGTGCACCGTGTTAGTGTTCCCAGTACAGAGGTTAAGGAAGCTCTCATCTGATTGCTGACATTTCAGTGAGGACACAAAGAAACAAGAGGAGAAGCCACATGTCCCTCTGGGGGGAAAGAAGTTCAAGAAGAGGAACGAGCAGGTTCAAAACTCCGGGGAACCGAGCCCTCCTGGCACATTCAGGAAGAGGAGGGGAGGTGTTGGGAGCAGAATGATCAAACACAGGAGCAGCGGCTAGGGGATCACGCAGAACCTCAAAGATGCAAAGTCAGCAGAGGGCTTTTGACACGGGAATGTCGCGCTCAGGGGGTAATGATGCAGCCCTCTCCTCAAAGCGCTGGGGAAGGTTAAACATCAAAATGCAGGCGTGTATCAGCTCACCAGGGCCCAGGCACAAGCCCCAGTTTAAACTCACACGTGAATGTAACCTGCACAGGTCAAATGGAGAGCTCTAGTTTCAGAAATCCAAGTTTGTTCACCTTACAAAAAGACACCTAAATGCAGCAAGATGGATGGACCTAGAGATGATCACACCAGGTCAGACAAAGGCAAACGTCCTATGACATCACTTATACGTGGAAGCTAAAAAAGTGATTCAAGTGGACTTATTTACAAAGCAGAAATAGACTCACAGACGTAGAAAACAAACTGATGGTTACCAAAGCGGAAAGGGAAAGGGGAGGGATAAGTTAGGAGTCTGTGATTAAAACATATATACTATTACATAAGGGCTTCCCTGGTGGCTCAGACGGTAAAGTGTCTGCCTGCAATGTGGGAGATCCGGGTTCGATTCCTGGGTCGGGAAGATCCCCTGGAGAAGGAATTGCAATCCACTCCAGCACTCTTGCCCGGAAAATACCATGGATGGAGGAACCTGATAGGCTACAGTCCATGGGGTCGCAAAGAGTCAGACACGACAAACTGCTAAGGGCCTACTGTATAGCACAGGGAACTCTGCTCAATATCCTGTAACAACCTGTAAGGGAAGAAAACACACGTGAGAATGCAGAATGACTTTGCTGTGCACCCTAAACTAACCCAACACTGTAGATCAGCTCCACTTCAACAGAAAATTTTTAAAAGCACGGGCCACAATGGGAGGGCAAAATAAACAGGTGTCTCTTCTGCGTTTTCTTTTTCTCTTTTTTTTTTACTCTCCTGTGCTATGTATCCATGCATTTTCTGATCTATGATCGTCGTTTTTAAAAATCCATTAGTGAAGGGGGAAAGGAGAAGAAAAAGCCGCAGGGATTCTCCTTTGTCCTGTGTGAGCGTCACTCTAAAGATCTCCTCCCTGTTCTCCCCTAAACAGTGGGACCCCTCCTAGGAATTCTGGCTCCTGGATCAGGGGATCCCTGCTCCTTCTTGAAATGCTGCCCAAAGAGATAGATCCAAAGTTCTGCCTCTCACGCTCTCCTTAAACTAAATTGGCCCTCAGTTTTCTTATCTGTGAAATGGGAGCTCCGTTATAGATTCTGGCTACCTCCAGGCTGGCAGGAGCATGCAGTGGAAATCATGAATGTGAAAGTGTTTTGCCAGATATAACTGCAAATATAGTTACAAAATTAGATATAACTTTTATTAAGTTTTTCTAAAAAACAGGCAAAAATAATGAAGGAAACTAAACAACAAGAAAACTAAACAAACAGACTAGACTTTCTACCCTGATAAATATAGAGAGAAACACATAAAAATAGGTATACTTCATAATGTAAAATTTAAATATATACACACAAAAAACAATAATAATTATGGATCATTTCGCTACTCAGAGAAAAGCAAAAGTAACATTTCCTTGTATTTCCTTCCAGCTTTTAATCTATGTTTAGAACAAAAGTATAAATATTTAAATTAATATGTATGTGTATTCATAACATTATTAAGGTACATGTGTATTAGTATGGCATAGCAGTGGCTATGTTATGAAACGTTAGCCATGGTTGTAAGTTGTATCATAGTCATAATTTATAACTTTACAGAGCCATAGCTCCTGTTGCAATATACAATATAATTACAAATTATTTTATATGGTCATATAAATATGCTTACATGTGTACTTATAAATCCAATGCCGATTTATGTCACTAACTATATTACTATAAAAATTAGTACCAGTTTTAATTTTTTTAATGTTAATCACATATATTGTTTAAAAATCAGCAGTACCAAAATAAAATCTCCCTTCTCTACAGTTTTTCCTCAGAAAGTAAATAGTTCTTCTCATTGACCAGTGGCGTCTATTGTGTATTCCATATCAATAGATACACAGAGTTGCTTCTTTCTTTTTAACGGTTGTATGATGTTGCATTGTTGTAAAGGTATTTTATATTTCATTTACTCTACAAATCTCATCAGTCACTGCTCCAAAAAAAGCCCCCAAAAGCATATTTTCGTGGATATGTGTCAATGCAACTAAAAGTTAAGTGTCTAAAGTGAAACTTCCGGCTCAGAAAGTATGAATCATGTTAAGTTCGATACATACAGCCCGTTTGTCCCTCAGAGAGGATGCGCCAATTTTCCACTCACAAGGATCATGCCCGCACAGTTCTTTCCTTCATTCTCATTTGAATTTTGCCTTTTGTTTATTATGAACAAATTGAGAAACTATATTTAACAGTCACAAGTGCTTCCTTTTCTTAAGAACTGTCTACTAATCTTCTTTCTCCACTTTTTTCATTGAATGGTTCTTCTACATTAAAGATTTGCAGGAGCTCTTTATATATTATGGAAATTAGTCTAAGATATAGCACAGGTGATTAAAACTGGAGTTTCAAATTTACAAAAGGTACAATGTATCCATTTTTACCTTTATGACTTCTGGATTTTGTGTGTTTCCTAATTCTGGAATTACTGATAGAAGGGAAAGACAAAAGAAAGAGTCTGGGTTTAAAACATGTATACTAAAAAAAAAAAAAGAATAGCATTAGGTAGCAGGACAGCTCAGGAAGAGCTGAGTCAGGGAAAGGGGAGAGGGTGGGAGTGACTGGGGGAACTGGCAGGCTGAAGCATGATCGGGACTGGCTGGATGGAAGAAGACCAAGAAGAACTATCTGTAGGAAGAATGGTTTTGTTTGATCAAGGAACTCTGAAAACATCACAACAGTATGACTGAGGGATGGGCATGTGGCCAGGATACCTGTGCCCAGGTAAGTGGTGCTAGTGGTCTGGACAAGGGTGATGCAGTTCAGGTGGAGAAGAGCGTGTAGACTTGGGGCCCCTGTACTGACTACCGAAGGTGAGGAATCTGCCACAAAACAATACCAGGTGGATGGGGGTCACATGTTAATGTAGCAGAAGAAGCTGGAGGCAAAGGGCAGCAAAGAGTTCACTTTTGGACATGATCATCTGAAAGTTCCCTTGAGAAATCTACAGGAATTCATATCAAGAAGCAGTTGTGCAGAGGAGGGTGGTGTTTGGAAGACAGGCAGGTACTCATAGGTACTTGGAGAAATTCCTTGATCTTCCCCACTCACAGTTTCTCCTTGAGAGAGTCAATTCCTAGGCAGGTTGATAAGAAGTCCGGGGTCCCAGAGGAGGAGAAAGAGGTCTGGGGCTCTCAAGGAGGAAATAGGGGTTTGGAATTCTCAAGTTGGAGGAAAGAACAAACTTTTTTTTTTTCCCTCTACATTCCTTAGTCTTAGTCACATAAAAAGTTTTTTTTTCCTTTAAGCCTGGAACTGATGATTATACAATATACAACTCAGTTTAAACTCTGTACTAAGGATTATATAACAACAATGTATCCTGCTTGAGGACAGTTTCTCCTTCCTGAAAACCTTCTGGCTAATCCTGTTATCTTAAAATGTAAATTATGAGAGGAGTGGGTCTAGTAAGATCCTTACAACCCTGAGACATTCTTTTGATTTACTGTAATAACTAATTAAAGTATATCACTCCCTTGCTAACACTAGCAGGAGGGCACTCTCCGTCCCCCTTCTGAGGTCTATGTCAGAAGCATTGTGTGTCTCTTTTCATACTTTAATAAAACTCTGCTACACAAAAGCTCTTGAGTGATCAAGCCTGGTCCCTGGTCCCGAAGCTAAATCTTCATCTTCGGACGTCAAGAAACTGACACCATTCACCGTAAGCTATCATCCTCTGTGAAATGAAACAAATAACTCCAAAGGGGATGATGTAAAACTTGTCGCACAGGGCTCAGGGGCACACGGTGTGTGTGTGCGTGCTAGGTCGACTCAGTCGTGTCTGGCATTCTTTGCAGCCTCCATGNTCTTCGGACGTCAAGAAACTGACACCATTCACCGTAAGCTATCATCCTCTGTGAAATGAAACAAATAACTCCAAAGGGGATGATGTAAAACTTGTCGCACAGGGCTCAGGGGCACACGGTGTGTGTGTGCGTGCTAGGTCGACTCAGTCGTGTCTGGCATTCTTTGCAGCCTCCATGGACTGCAGCCCTCCAGGCCCCTCTGTCCGTGGGATTCTCCAGGCAAGAATACTGGAGTGGGTTGCCATGCCTGCCTCCAGGGGATCTTCTAGACCCAGGGATCAAACCCACGGTTCCTGCATTGCAGGCAGATTCCTTACCACTGAGCCACCAGGGAAGCCCAGCGGCACACAGTATGTGCTTGAAGCAAGGCCCTATCTCTCCCCCTTCCTCTTCCCAGAATTAAATACACCGTTCATGATGCGGATGGGTTTGTTTCTTTCTTTATTTATTTTTTGACCATTTTCAGGATCTTAGCTCTCTGACCAGGAATGAAACTCCGCCCCTGCAGTGGAGGCATGGAGTTCTAACCACTGGACCACCAGGGAATTTTTTTTCAAGTGGCTTTTTTTTTTAATTCATTTATTTTCTGATTGAAAGATAATCACTTTATAGAATTTTGTTGTTTTCTGTCAAACCTCAACAGGAATCAGCCATGGGTGGTTCTTTTATATCAAAAAAAGTTCCTGTATGAGTCTATGAGGCCTGCCATAAAGTACTGCAGACTGGGTAGCTTAAACAGCAAGTTTACTTTCTCACAATTCTGGAAGCCAGAATTCAAGATGAAGGTGCTGGGTCAGGGAGGACAGGCGGGGGAGGCTCCCTCTTTCCTGCTGAGATCTCTCTCCTTGGCTTGTGGATGGCCATCTTCTCCCTGCGTCTTCACACCACCCTCCTGCACTGGTCGGTGCCCAGAGTTCCCCTTCGTATCAGGACACCGGTCCTATGGGGTTAGCTCTCACCCTAATGACCTTCAGCACTTCTGTAAAGACCCCATCTCCCAGTGCAGTCACAGTCTGAGGACTCGGACATCAACGCGCAGAGTCGGAGGACACAGTTTCACACCGTGTACTTGGCAAGTTTCAGGCTCTCTGCGGGGTCCTGAGAACACGGGGGTGAGTGGGACTGCTTCCTTGCCGTCGGGGACACAGGGTCCAGTGGGGAATGAATGGCCACGCTCGGGCTCAAGTGGTCCTTCGAGTGTCGTCAGTCAAGAGAGAGCTGGCAGCAGTGCAAGTCTGCGTGCGAAAGGCCTGGGAAAGCAGCAAAGGGCCGGTGTTTGCACTCTCCTGGGGAGATGGCACATTGACTGCAAGGAGTGTGTATTGCAGAAGTGATATATTGACTCTATATTGACCACAAGGAGTGAATGCTATTTTTTTTCACTCTCATCAAAACATAACTCCCAAAGCATTTTCACACCAGCGATAGCATTCAGCCCTCTGAAGGGCCCAGGAGGAAGACAAGGTGGGATTCACTTTCTTGCTTTCGTATCTAAGGAAACTGAGCCACAGACAGGTGCTGTAATACGGGTAATAGGAGGTGGAAATCCTGAAAGGGACACTAAGAAAAGCCGTTCTGAAAACAACTAGACCCACACAGATGAGAGTGTTTCTGTCAAACTGTGAAAGTGGTTAAAGCCCGCTGGCTCTTCACAGTTGCCCCTCCTCCAACTCTGGCCTCTGCCCACTGCTGCCACCGTCAGGGCAGGAGCGATGGCAGCCGGTCACAGACGCAGGACCCTCTATCACCGACTAGTTCCTTAAGGTCCCTCTTATGGCCTCGTAAAGTCACTGGAAGACAAAGAAGGTGCAATTAACCAGTAATGACCAGGACACATAATGAGCTGTTACAGGCTCAGGCCTTGACCCTCTAGTTGCCTGTTAGGAGACTGCTAAAGACAGATAAACAGATCGTTATGGCTCCTGTAAGCCTCAGAAGTTAATTCGAAACATTCTTGTTCATCATGCTTCTGTCCTGCCTCTTCCATTCATAAAACGGGATGAAGTGTCACCCACAACCTGGGTCTTATTTCGACCATCTTTTCCGGGCAAAAATACTGAGGTCTTAGGTTATCAGTATCAGCAGGAAAACTCAAGAAGTTCATCTAGATTTTGTCCCTGACCTGTTAGCTTTGCAAGAAAGATAGCTTCTCCACCCTTCCCACCCATTTCTCCAACTCAGGTCCTAGTAGGCAGGGGCCCCTGGATGTAATTCCTGATTGGATAATGGTGAAGGTGTCTTCCTCTGGATGAGCAAGTGAGTGTGTTTATGTGTGCCCGTCTATGTGGATACACACACAAGCCCATTTATTTAGGTGTGTAACAGAGAGAGGTCCAGTTAAACAAGTAGAGAGGTAAATATTGAGAAATGAGAAAATCCCAAGACTGTTCTGGGGCCTCTGACACCCAGGGAGCAAATGAGAACATCCACTATGTTTTCCCCAGTAAATAATTCTTGCTTGTCTCCTCTAAGCATGAGTGCTACAGAGTTACATTCTACTTGGAAGAAGAAAAGAAAGTAAAAATGCAGACAAATAAAAGAACCAGAACATTTTTGTTGGCAGGAAGTGCTAGGAGGGAAGTGCAGGGCGGTTTGCTCGAGTGTGTTGTTGAGCAGGTGGGATGGATTTAGGGACTGGGGAGCANCATTCTACTTGGAAGAAGAAAAGAAAGTAAAAATGCAGACAAATAAAAGAACCAGAACATTTTTGTTGGCAGGAAGTGCTAGGAGGGAAGTGCAGGGCGGTTTGCTCGAGTGTGTTGTTGAGCAGGTGGGATGGATTTAGGGACTGGGGAGCAGTGGCTTTGGGAGAGGGGGAGACCCCAGCACCAAGGAGGATCTTGGCAAGTGGAGATCAGGGGTCAGCACTCTGGGCTAGGGGCCACAAGTGCACAGGCTTTAAGGCAAGAACAAGCTGGGAGCATCAAACCTTCGAATTATTTTTCTTTTTTCACCTTCCCCAGCTTTTATCAATTTTTTGCTGTTGCTGTTCCTGTTGGTGATTAGCCTGATCTGTTCTGTGCCACATAGAATAAAAAAGTCCCGTGGCCAAATTGGGGCCATTGGATGGAAAGGAGCCAAGGACAACTCTGGAGCAGACTTAGGTCAGCGTTGGAACCCAGGACCCCGCTTCAGCACCTTTGACAGAGCCTCGAAGTGCCGGACTTGCTGTCAAGATTCTTCTGAGACCTGTTAAATGAAGCTCCCGCTTTCCATCGCTAAAGTTCTGGGTTCATTCCGGCCTCTTCTCTCCTACTTGGCAGAAACTGAGCAATCAGCCGTCAGACAAGGAGAGAGAGAGACTCAGACAAATTAAGAGAAAAGTAATCTCAGTATATATATGAGGCACCCGTGACTGACAGGAGGGTGTCCGCCCCTGAGCTGGTGCTTGGGGAGTCAACCTCGTGTCCGTCAGGAGGTGTCAGAGTCTGCCTCCCACGCATCTCACCGGCTGACATGCCTGGGCTGAGACACTTTGGAGGGAACCCTGCCTCATCCTTAAGGCTGCTGGGAATATCTCACACTTGAGCCAGCATCTCAGCAGGTGTAGGCAGCGCCCAGCCAATCAGAAGACAGCGGGATGCAGTCTCCGCTAGGTGCTAGGGTCTGCCCAGGCTCTGCTCAGGTCTCCACGAGCAGACAAGGCTCTCCGACAAGGATCCAGAATGAATGGAAACTCTAAGAGTATCTCCAAAGAGAACACCCTAGCTGACAGTTTGCAACATGTTCTGAAACTGCAGACAAACCTTTGGGTTTGGGGGCTTAGAAGCATCCCAGGACCCGGGAGAAAAGGTCTGGTTTTCAGATGACCTGAGGTCTATGATTTACAAAACATTAAGAACATCTGTAGACACTACTTCCTTTGCTGGTCAAGACAGTCCCATCCCCTCCCCTAGAGATGCTCCTTATGGTCCAAGACCAATTCTGTCCGTGAAACTCTTCCTGACCACTCCACTCTTTCTTCTCTGCATGGTCCCTGGACCTGGCACATAGCCCTCGAGTCCAGAGAGTGATCGATCCCTCAGTGACCCCAGTGATGTCCTGTTTGCATCTCCGTCTCCAGGGCCAGTTCACTCCTTGACACGTGCTATGAGCTCAGTAAACATATCCAAGACTGAATGAAAGCAATGGTGCTTCCACAGAGACGCCACTTGGGTGAGCCACCCTGAACCTGCCTGTCCTCGTCATGAGACATCAGAATAGAGGCTGAGATGTGGTGGCTGATCTGCGGTTCTTCCTGGAATTTGGAGAGCAGCCAAAGCCCTGTCCCCGGGTGAGCCATGCTCCCTGGATCGCCAGCGCGATGAGCACTCTATGCAAATCAAGGAAATGGCATGACAGTCATGATCCTTAAAAGTCAAACTCCCACATTCGATCATAAATTAGCATTAGATTATCGGGGAGGTGGTGGGAAGTGTCATCTGGGTGAATTGCACTGGCGTTAACTGAATCCCATTCTAGCAAAATGCAGTTCCCCGTCATCTTTAATGTTTGAGTGGACAAGTCCAGGGGCCATTGGCCTTGGTTATCATCACCAATAAATATGTACGTCACCACCTGCATTTCTTTGCCGTACTAGATTGCTCTGTTGGATGCAGTTCTTTGCCCTTCCTCCTTCCATGGCTTCATCAAGGGTAGGATGGATCTCTCTGCCTCTGACTTTGGTCTCGGCCATCAGGTTTGTTTTGGCCAACATTCCAGGAGCAGAAGTGACATGGGGTCCATGCCGAGTCTGGGCCCCAGGGACCGTGTGTGTTTGTACCTGTCTTCCTTCTCTTCTGCTGCTACCAAGATCGAACTATATGTATTCTGGAGGAAAGAAGCAGAGCTGTCCCAGTCAACGGATGCATAAACAAGAAACACTTGTAAAGTTTTGAGGGTTGCTTGTTGCTTACCTGCAACAACTAACTGATACATCCCTGGATTTCTTTTTGGCATACATGCGAAGTTGCTTCAGTCATGTCCAATTCTTTGTGACCCTATGGACTGTAGCCCACCAGACTCGTCTGTCCATGGGATTCTCCAGGCAAGAATGCCGTAGTGGGTTGCCATGCCCTCCGCCAGGGGATCTGCCCAACCCAGGGATCGAACCCGTGTCTCATGTCCCCTGTATTGGCAGGTGGGTTCTATACCACTAATACCATCTGGAAAGCCCAACTTTTTTTTTTTTTTTAACTGATGTATAACAAATTATCATAAACATAGAGGCTTAAAATCCTATAAATTAATTCCTCACAGTTTCCTGGGTCAGGAACCAAGGCTCCTTTTTCACAGTCTCACCAAGCTGATATCAAAGGTGCTGGCTGGAGTAAGAGTCTCATCTCAGGCTTGATGTTCTTTTCCAGGCCCACCGGTGGGTGGGAGAACTGGGTTCCTTCTGTTTGGGGAACTTACATCAGAGTTTTGCCACATTCCCTCATCCATATTTTCCAATACCGTATGCAAACATATCAAAAGGAGAATCTCTCTGCTTTTAAAAGTTCACCTGGCCAGATCAGACCCATTCAGGATCATCTCCCTCCAGACTAACTCATAATCACCTGATTGGGCATCTTAACTACACCTGCAAAATCTCTTCACCTCCNTTACATCAGAGTTTTGCCACATTCCCTCATCCATATTTTCCAATACCGTATGCAAACATATCAAAAGGAGAATCTCTCTGCTTTTAAAAGTTCACCTGGCCAGATCAGACCCATTCAGGATCATCTCCCTCCAGACTAACTCATAATCACCTGATTGGGCATCTTAACTACACCTGCAAAATCTCTTCACCTCCCATGCGACCTGTCCTTGGAAGCGACATCCATCATATTCAAAAGGATGGATTACACGTACACCAGGGGCAGGAACTGGGGAAGGAGGCCGTTTAGAACATTGCCCACACCTATCCTCACTATATAGAGTGATGTAGAACCCAGTTTCATTAACCAAGACTTTGTGAAAAGTTTTATGTTTGAGGTCAAAGGGTGTTTGAATCTCTAAATGTAATTAATCTTCTCCTTACATTTTTAAAAGAGTTTTTGCCCTTTATCTTGTTCCTTCAGAGTGTGACAGAAATTGAACATGGAGCATTTGTAGGCTGAAGGAAAGCTCAGTGTACTCCGCCAGCAACAAACCCCAGACGGTGCTAGATCTTAGCAAGAGTTTAAGGAAAAGGTCAACATGGAGAGATAACATGCCACACCCAAAAAGCAGGTCTCAGTAAATGTGGTCCCTGAAGCCGTGGGTCATATCACACAGTTCTGGTGCCGCAGTGCCCTGGACCCAGCCAATGCTAGCCCCGATGATGGTTCAGTCAGTCGTGTCCAACTCTTTGCAGCCACATGGACTGCAGCACGCCAGGCTTCCCCATCCTTCACTGTCTCTTGGAGTTTGCTCAAACTCGTGTCCTTTGAGTTGGTAATCCCATGCAACTATCTTGTCCTCTGTCACCGCCTTCTTCTTCTGCCCACAATCTTTCCCAGCATCAGAGTCTTTTCCAATGAACTGGTTCTTCGCATCAGGTGGCTAAAGGATTGGAGCTTCAACTTCAGCATCAGTCCTTCCAATGAATGCTGCTGCTGCTAAGTCGCTTCAGTCGTGTCTGACTCTGTGTGACCCCAGAGACGGCAGCCCACCAGGAGCCCCCATCCCTGGGATTCTCCAGGCAAGAACACTGGAGTGGGTTGCCATTTCCTTCTGCAATGAATAGTCAGGGTCAATTTCCTTAGGGATTGACTGGTTTGATCTCCTTGCAGTCCAAGGGACTCTGAAGAGTCTTCTCCAGCACCATGGTTTGAAAGCATCAATTCTTCGGCACTCAGCTTTCTTTCTTTTTTTTTGATGATTTCAGAACAATATAGTGTTTTTTCAAATTAAAATAACATTTCAGTGTGAAAAATTTTTTACAGCAAATATATTGCTCATAATAAGGTGATTTGGAAGGGTGGAAAGAAGCACAAAATTAAACAACCAGAAAATCTTAAACATTACACTTGGCAGATATCATTTAAGCATAGATCTGTTCTGGGTGCTCCAACTCACATCCGTACATGACTGCTAGAAACACCATAGCTTTGACTAGATGGACCTTTTCCTGCAAAGTGATGTCTCTCATCCACTCTAATGGCCATATAGAAAGTGAGCGATTCTTGATACCATGATATAACCGGCTTCAGAGTCAGAGAACTCCCGTTCTATAACATTTATGACCAGTTGCCCTAGAAACACATATAATACAAACACACACACACACATGAGTTCTAATTTGCCGTTATGAGCGTTGATGACTTTTCCTGGGTTTGAATGTTGACTACCTCTTACTGACTTTGGGAAATTCATTTAACCTCTGTGCCTTTCAGTTTTCCTATTTATAAAATAACAACAGTAATGATAATAAGAACAAGAAGAAGATTGGCTACATAGTGTTCTGAGGATGAAACTAAATCATAGATGCGGGAAGACTAGCAGGGTCCTTAGCTCAGACAGACACTCATCAAGGCCAAGGTCAGATTTCCATCATTCCTTCCCTCATTCTTTCTTTGATAACATTGTCACACTCTGCTGGACACACAGGGAAAATGAAAGTGAAACGGGCACAGTCCCTACCTTCAGAGAGATGAAGTCCAGGGGAGGAGACAGGACCAAAGACTACTTCGACCCAGCACTTGAAATTTTATCTGTCCCCAAAATGAAGAGGAGAAGAACTCAGCAGCTTAGAGAGACACAAGGAAGGTCAAGGAATAAGGATGAAGACTGAGGAGAGAAACGAGCTGAGAGGAGCTCTGTAATTCTGCCTCTGAATCTTGGGAAGTGCTGGTCCTGCCCTTCTCAGGGAAGGTGCTCTTTCGGTAAGGGCACAGAGGTAAGTGACCACGGACCTGTGAGGTCATCCAGAAAGTGGGTAAGGGGGAGAGCAGATTTTCCAGCCCAGCCTCCCTTCCTGGAACCTCTTTGTTTATCACCGGCAGTACATAAACTGGAAATTTTAATGCGGGTTCAATTCAGATGCAAATGGCTCTGTCCAAGTGGTAAATGCAAGAGAAAGACCAGGGTGACAGCGGGCACATTATTCCTTCCCGCCCCATTTCAGTGTTCTCTGAATCACAGCGATAGAAGTTTGGGGAGTGAGCTATCACCTTCTTGTGTGAGTAATGAGAGACCATCCTCCATACGTTTTCCCTGCGAGCTCGATGGCAAATCCAATTAGTTATCTCTGAGGACAACCCGTAAATATTATCAGGACGTAAAATATTGTGGGCATTTGGAAAGAAAATACAGTCATCTAAATATTGATGTTTTTCAACTGAGACTTGGAATTTTCCATCAGGAAGCAGCTTAAGACGTAAGTTGCTCAGCCTTCTTGGTTCAAAGCTGAGATGTAGCGGGTCTAGGAGGTTCAGTTTTTGGTTTTGTTTATTTGTTCATCTATCTATGCATGAAATTAACAAGTCCAGAGACCCACCTCTCCACCAGGCCCCGTGGAAGGGCTGGTAAATTAAAGACAAATAAGATATAAAGCCTGTGATTGAGGACTGCATGTCTGCTGCGAAATATAGAGGAACTGACTATTTGCACTTGAGAGATGACTATAAAGACAGGTAAACCCAGGGCTCCAGGATGAACCGGTCTGGGCCTCCAATACCAGTCAGGTGTATCAGGGAAGGTTTCCTGGAAGAGGTCACAGCAGAAAGGAGTCCTGAAGACTGAACTCATCTGCTTCCACACGCCTGGCATCTACACACACCTGGCACCAGACGGGTGTGCTCAACACATAGAAAGTACGCAGAAACGATCACTTAGGAGATTTAAGTAACTGGTTGCCAAGGCCTGTAACTCAAATGCCTCCAAGGGCTAAACCGGTATCTTTAATGAGTAGAGATCAGAGGTCAGGTGCCAGGGAGGGGCAGGCACTGTGACAGCCTGTGAAATGGGGTCAGTGGTTTCCGGGCATGTATACAGGCTCGGGGAGGCCAAAGCTCTCAGTTTATTCAATAGAAATTAAAAATCTACATTTGTCTTATGAAATCTCCTAGTTAGTATGTGTCAGCAACTGATTCCATTTTTTAACACCCTATGAGGGCTCAGCAACGCAGATCTGTGGTCTATTTCTGGCTCAGGCAGGGGCTGCTAACTTGTGACTTCTAATTTATTAAGTCCTAGGAAATTTAACAGAAGTTTTGTCAGTATTTTTGACTTTGATCTTCAACAAAGGTTAAAATCGTAGAGATGGGAATTTTAAGGGGCCCAGAGGTTAATAAACATGTCCCTGTGTTTCAACATCCTTCTCAAGGAAAGAAACAAATGAATGAGTCAAACAGCAGAGCGGAGGAAGGGATTCCAAGCAGAAGAAACTTCGCCCGTGAGAGCCGGGCAGATGGGAGCCTAGCAATGCAGAAAAGATGGAGGGAGAGAGAAGGGGTGGCAGGACGAGATGGTGGAGGGCACCATTGCCTCTATGGACATGAGTCTGAGCAAACTCCGGGAGATGGTGAAGGACAGGGAAGCCTGGCGTGCTGCCGTCCATGGGCTGGCAAAGAGCCAGACACAACTGAACCACTGAGCAACAACAACTCGGATTACAGTGCAAACAGATTACAGATTACATATACAGCCTGAGACCGGAAAGAGAGAGGGATCAGGCCATGAGTCTTGACACCAGACCAGGGAGAGTAAACTGTACCCTAAAGCTGATGCACAGTGATTCCAGCCAGTTTCCCAGCTGTTCCATGATTTTGTTTCTCCAGCTGTAGAATGGAGACTGTTGGGGTACCTGCATCACAGGCCTGTTCTGAGCACTCAGTCCTACATGGCCACCTCCCTCTGCCCTGGTGCAGGCCTGGGCCTACCAGCCTGCCCCTGGACACAGAAGATAGCCAGGCAAGGGACAGCACTCCGGTTCCCAAGAATGCCACCTTCTCAGGGGCACTGGGGCCTCTGCCAGGTTTTCCTTCACCCTGAGCTCCCAGTGAACAGCTGATGGAAAATGAGGCTGCTCTGCTTGCGATGGGCTTCTCACTGGGACGATGAGCTGGAGACCCACAGAAAGAGGAGACACAGTCCCCTTCCTGCTCCAGTCACACTGGGACGTCTTGATGTGTTATTTGGGGATTCGGATTTATGACTCAGATATCTGGGGCCCCCGGTGGCTTGGACTTTAAAGAAATCAACACCTACAGAGTTTTAATGGAGCCAAGTAGTCATGACAGGACCAGGGACCACTTAACCTACCAGCCCCTGTATCCAGGACCCTGACACATTCCAGCATCTTCAGGTCAACACTGAATAGCAGCTTGAGGATCTCCATTTCCCTGAGGAAGACACCGAGGGTCCTGAAGTTCAGTGAGTTGCCGCCCACACACAGCTTACTGCTGCCAATGCGGGCTGCTCTGCACTGCTCTTTCAGGATGCCAGGGTCCGGGCACCCTTAGCTAGCCTGTCCTGCGAAAGCTTGGGTGCAGAAGGTCTCCGACATAGAGTAGGAGGTAGGTGGAGACACATTCCCCCAGAGGAGGCATCAGAGAAGTGCCACCTCGCAGTGAAACCCACCCTCACCCCCTGGAACAACAGCTTTCACCCTTCCTCCCCCTAAATAAATAAGTAAACCCAGAAGAAGAAAAATAAAAAAAAAAAAAAGTTTCTGACTTTCTGTAACCTTTTCTTAGAGTTCAGGTTATTTCTTTAATGCATTTGTCTGCTTTAAAATTGTCTCCTTAGCCTCTCAAGGGAAACCAATATAATACACCATCACATTTCTCACCGGAGAAAAAAGAGCACTTACTCTTAATAGGTGGCAATTTTGCCAGATGTTATTGACATAGTAAGTGCGAAATTTCCGCGATACTCAATGCAGAGTGTGGCAGATTAGAGAACAATGAAGCACGGTGCAAAATGAAGTTTCAAAAGCCACAGTGTCAAAGTCAGGGAAGGTGTGAAAAAATTACATCTTCGAAACACTATTAAGAGCAAGTTTACTAATTACTCTATCCGGCACAAATTTCAAAGTAAATTCCCCAAGACTAGGGAAAGTTTTGCAAGTGTTAATTTTTTTTTTCCCTCCCCACTTGTCAGCATATCTTTCTTGGTGGCAGAGAGAGAGGGAGAGAGAGAGATGAGGAGAGGAGGAAGGGAGGGCGGAGCAGGGAGGAGCTGGGCTGGGTGGTGGGCTGTTTTTCTTCAGGAGCAGATAAAAGGCGGCCTGTGGCCTGGCTCTGCGGTGCCCACTGACCCATCTCCTGGACACCCTCTGGCACATCGCAAAACCCTGTCCAGCACCAGACGATGAGTAGGTCAGACCCAGGGAGACGGGTACCAAATCCATGGTGGCTGAGTGAAGTGCCCCCAGACCCATACCCCAAACCGATCTGGAGATGAGGAAACCAAAGCGCAGCAATGACAGGTACACAGACCTGGGTCTCAGAAGCAGGTCCTCTGCATCTCACCCGCGGCTCTTCCTCCCCAGGATGCCAGTCGATGCTGCTGCTGCTGCTGGGTCGCCTCAGTCTTGTCCGATTCTGTGCAACCCCATAGACGGCAGCCCACCAGGCTTCCCCTCCCTGGGATTCTCCAGGCAAGAACACTGGAGTGGGTTGCCATTTCCTTCTCCGATGTATGAAAGTAAAAAGTGAAAGTGAAGTCGCTCACTTGTGTCTGACTCCAGCGACCCCATGGACTGCAGCCCACCAGGCTCCTCCATCCATGGGATTTTCCAGGCAAAAGCACTGGAGTGGGGTGCCGATGCTACATGTTTCTAAATGAAACCATAAACAAATATCCAAAACGTGAAACAAAACAAACAGCAGAGCCATTCTGCTTGGAAGTGAAGCCGGGCAGATGGTTCAGGGCTCCAAAGTAGCCCTTGCTCTCTGTTGCCCTGGTCTCTGGGGTCCTTGAGTGACCTCCACTGATAACCCACATGTGAGCATACGAACACGCATGCACTTGCCCACGTGTGCACACAGCCGCAGGCACACTCTCACACACATGTGAGACAAAAGGGGCTCATGGACTTTAACAGGTCCTCGAAGAGATTTATGATTCTCCCCAAATGAACAAACACCAAACCTTCAATAAAAACGTAATGTTGACCCTGCTATAGACGTCCTAGTCACTCCTCTGACAAATGGACTTATCCACTGATATCCGGACTTAATAAAAACCACAGCTCCTGGGAATATACAGTCAGTACCAATTTATTTTTTTAATTAAACTTTTTTATTTAGAGATTATTGTACATTCACACGCAGTGGTAAGAAGTAACTCAGAGAAATCCAGTGTACCCTCTACATGGCTTTGCCCCCAGGGACTGTGTTTTACGTCACTGGAAGATGGGTCAAACCATATTTGGGAAATTGATACAATCTGCCCATCACATCCTTGTTTCTCCACTTTTTCTCAATTTGTATGTGCATGTGTGTGTGTCCAACAGTTTTTTTTTTTTTTTTTTTTTAATGCAATACTCCTCAAAGGAGCAAAAGGCAAGTAAAAAGACTTCCACTTCTGGGGGAGAGAAGAGATAAAAGGTGGAAGGGCTGACCTGTGTTGTTCTGAACACGTTGGATCTAAAGCCAGCCTTGACCCCGACTGCAGTGGGGACCGAGCTGTGAGCGCATCCGTGGGGACAGCTTCAAGGCTCTGCCCGGGGGTGCGAGCTGCTCGGTGGGCAAGCGGGTGCCTTACTCACCGAGAACTCAGATCCCGCCGCCCCGCTTTATAGATGAGAACTATCGCCCTGGGTGTTGCTGGGAGGCAAACGGCGAGAAAGTGCCAGGAGAGGGGGGCCTTCATCTCCCCAACTCATGGTCTTGTAAATGGTGGTTGATGTGATTCCAGAGACTTCCCTCCATCAGACAGCAAGAATAGACATGGAAATGATACTGGGCAGTGCGGCCTTTGAGGGAAATTCTTCCCTTGGCACTTTGGGCTTAAATCCCAACAACCTAAAGGGTCTTTTTATTCCCCTAAACTATTCCCAGCCCTTCCGACACACAGACCCAGGGTCCTTCAGTCACAGAATCTACTCTTCTGCTACCTGGGTCACCAGATCAAGTCCCACCACTTCATCTCCTGGCAGGGACACTGGAGCCCCAAGAACAGATGGGGAACCCCACAGCCACCCCCCAAATTGATGCCAAATGTATCTATGACATCCAGGATACAGCGCCATGACTTCCAGCTATGGACGTGGTCAGAGGATGGTTTGTACAAGAAACATCCTCTCTGAGCCCAGCTTTGCCATCTATATTAGAAGTTAGCAAACCACATAATTAACAAGACAGAGAGTAATATTTTAGCCTCTCTGGGTCGTATGGTCTCTGTCCCAGCTACTCCTCTCTGCATCGTACTTTGAAAGCAGCCACGAATAATACATCATAACTGGGTGTGGCCTGTGTTTCGGTTCAGTTCAGGTCAGTTACTCAGTCATGTCCAGCTCTTTGTGACCCCACGGACTGCAGCACGCCAGGCCTCCCTGTCCATCACCAACTCCCAGAGCTTACTCAAACTCATGTCCACTGAGTCGGTGATGCCATCCAACCGTCTCATCCTGTCATCCCCTTCTCCTCCTGCCTTCAATCTTTCCCAGCATCAGGGTCTTTTCAAATGACTCAGCTCTTTGCATCAGGTGGCCAAAGTACTGGAGTTTCAGCTTCAGCATCAGTCCTTCCAACGAATATTCAGGGCTGATTTCCTTTAGGATGGACTGGTTGGATCTCCTTGCAGTCCAAGGGACTCTCAAGAGTCTTCTCCAGCACCACAGTTCGAAAGCATCAATTCTTCAGCGCTCAGCCTTCTTCACAGTCCAACTCTCACATCCATACATGACTACTGGAAAAACCATAGCCTTGACTAGACGGACCTTTGTTAGCAAAGTCATGTCTCTGCTTTTTAATATGTTATCTAGGTTGGTCATAACTTTTCTTCCAAGGAATAAGCTTCGTTTTATTTCATAGCTGCAGTCACTATCTGCAAGTAAACTTTAATTTACAAGAGCAGGTAAGAGGCAAGATTCCTCTGAGGACCTGTTGTTTGGCCATTGTTGATCTATATGACCAGTAAATTCATAGTTCCTTCCCAGGTCTATGATGATGCAAAACAGAGATGGTGAACTTGGAATTCTCTAGAAGAACAATGGACTCATAACTGGTGCTCAAGACATACTGGGTATTATGCTTTTTTACATGGTGGTTCAGATGGTAAAGAATCTACTTGCAATGAGGAGACCTTGGTTCAGTCTGAGTTGGGAAACATCCCCTGGAGAAGGGCAACCCGCTGCAGTATTCTTGCCTGGAGAATCCCAGGGACAGAGGAGCCTGGCAGCCTACGGTCCACAGGGTCACAAAGAGTTGGACACGACAGAGTGACTAACACACACACATTCACATACACACATCGCATTCAGACACATGTAAGATGGTTCAACCCTAGCCTGAGGCAGTACTTGAATGGTGCTCAGAGAAGGGTAAAGTATCCAGCCTGACGCTGTCAGCAGAGACTTACGTGTGGGAAACAGGAATTCAAATCTTTTGGTAGATCTTATGTTTAGGTTTCAAAGGGGCTCTTGACTCAGCAAAGGTAAAGACACATTTAGTTCTTGCCTGTTACTTAGCAATATTGTATCTGGAGGCCTAAAGACAGCTCCAGCTTACCAGAAGCAAGCTCAGCCCCCTCCGACCCTGCAAGTCCAGACTCAGGCAGCAGCCAGAACAGACCAGGCCTCAGAGGGCTACAGGGAGACCCCCACTTAGACATGTGATCGCTTAGCTGAGACACCAACAGCGATCAGAAGGATTCAGACATGGCACATGGCCAAGAGCAGAGGGAATGGCAGGTGCAAAGGACCTGGGGCATGATACCAGCACATCCGAGACAAGGAGCAAAAGCCCAGCCGTGACACTGTGAGCACTCCTCGCTCCAGCTGGGTCCCAGACCAAGGCAAGGCAGAGAAGGCTTCCTGGAGGGGGTGACTTGAATGTTGAAAGATGCATAGTAATTTTCAGAAGGAAAAGCATTTCAAGAGAAGAGCAGAGAATTCAAAAATACAGACACCCAGGAGAGGGTGGGCGTCATATAGAATTTCAAATATAGGAGAAATTTTAAGTGGGTGAATAAAATACGGCTAGAGAGCTCACAGAAGGGATTGTACCTCATCTTCCTTTATGGAATTCAAGAGAGTCAGTCATGCAGGGGACCTTCAGGTGCCAGGAAGAAAAGCACCCTTCTGTGGCAGAACAAGCCTCATTCTGCTGTGATTATTCATAGGCCCATGGTTTCTTCACCGCAAAGACCGATGTCTTTGGGAAAGATGTCTCTGAGATCATGTCTAGTCACAGCTTCGTGGAGGTACCAGAACTGTTTGCTGAGTGAGTCAATAAACATGTGAACAAGCATATAAAGGCTCTACCTGGAAATCTCATTTTCTGTCATAGATGTCAAAGCAAAACAAAAACACAAAAAATCCCCCCCAAACCCCAAGACAGCAACTTTGGTTTAATAATAAAACATGAGTTGTCTGGCCTTCCTTGCAAGAAGAAAATCTTTTGCGCTCTCCCGTCTGTATTTGCATCAAGGTGTCCAAAGGGCTTGGCATTCTCTGCCCTGACTGGGGTCTCATTCCCAGGAATCTTCCAACTCTGGCAATACCAGCAGGCTCCTCCCTTAAGGGAATGTGGTACCCAGCTGAAGAGATCGCCTCAGTTTTCTCCTTTAAGATGCATTGATCCTGTTCACTTCCTTCTGTATCTCTTGTCGTAAACTGGGCTCACCTCTCTCTCAACTCATTTCTGAGCCAGAAGCCCGTTAGTTCAAGTTCACAACGCTGCTGAAAGACGTGGGTCTTGGCGGCTACCTCAGAAATACTGTGTTAGTTGCTCAGTCATGTCTGACTCTTTGCAACCCCACAGACTGTAGCCTGCCAGGCTCCTCTGTCCACAAGGTTCTCCAGGCAAGGATACTGGAGTGGGTTGCCATTTCCTTCGCCAAGGGATCTACCCGACCCAGGGGTTGAACCCAGGTCTCCTGCAGAGAGGTGATGGTGTGGCCCCAGCAGCACTCCTTAGGATGAACAGGCTAGATTTGTATGGAAAACCTTGGGGACCATCAGGTGTGGGCATTTTGCTTCCATGTGAAGCCAGATTCTTCCTTGGGCACTCCCAACAAGCTGCCTACTGCCATGAGAACCCAAGAGTCAGATGTCCCAGCTGTGCCCAGGAGATGAACAAACAATTGTCAGGTGAAGGGGGTGATGATGCCTTTTCCTCTTAGGAATCTCTGCATGCTCTCCCTCAGAAATACCCAGTGCTGGACATGAAAAGCTAGTCTGGGAATAAGGCTTTCTTCATGGGTTCCAAACAATTCCCATCAGGGCAAACTAGTCTAAGGCCAGAGCAATCCAGCAATCTCACTCCTGGGCGTAAAAAGACACATTACTCCATTCACTGCGGCACTATTTACAATAGCCAAGACACATAAATGCTCATCAACAGAGGAACAGACACAGAAGATGTGGTACATATACACAATGGAACATTACTCAGCTATTAAAACAGAATAATGCCATTTGCAGAAACGTGAGTGGACCTAGAGATTATCATACTGAAACAGACAAAGACAAATATATGGCATCCTTTATAATGGAATCTAAAAAAAATTCTACAAATGAACTTGTTTACAAAACAGAATTCAACTCATTGATCTTAAAACCAAACTTATGGTTATCAAAGGGGAAATGTGGCATCAGTTCAGTTCAGTAGCTCAGTCGTGTCTGACTCTTTGCGACCCCATGAATTGCACCACGCC
>SJYA01004546.1:0-31532 GCA_006410615.1 Neotragus moschatus
CCCTGGGTTTGGATCAACTTCCCCAGCTCCACTTTCCTATTGCTGAGGTTCAGGAGAAGGATATCTCCATGGGTCTGTGCCTAGTGCCTGTCGCAAGTTACGCGTGTCAGGGATTAAAGGGGCCTTTGGCGTTTGGAGCCTGCGTTTGGAGGGAACCCCAGCCTGGAATGCAGGAAAGATTCCTCCTGCGGGGCGGTAACCTCAGAAATCAAAAGTCCTGGTAGCACCACGTGCGGGGCTTCTCTAAAACTCTAGATGGTCTCTTAAATTTTTAATCAGATCGTTTGCCTTGGTACCTAGTTTTGGTCTTCACTTAGTAAGGAGGGAAGAGTTTGCAAAAACGTTTCGACTTTTCATAATGAGGTTTGATCCTTTTAACGGTTCTTGGATCCCAATGGATATCTTCCCTGCTGCCCCACCCCTATTTTGAGGTTGGCATTTGCTGAGTCTAGAACTTGAACCTTCTAAACTAGTGCTCATTTTTCGGAGTTCCTTGAAAAGTTTTCGAATCAGGTGGTCTCCGTTTAATAATGCATTTAATTGCCTTTGCGCCTGGTATGGAGAGAGTGAGCATGCAGTATTTGTTGTCAGATCAAAACTTGCAGGTTTTGGCTGTCTGGTGTGTGAGAATAAAGACATCAAGCTGCGGGTTAAAGTTGTCTAGCAGTAAGATTCCATTCATTCACTCATTTAATTAACCCTCGGAAAAATTAAAAGGTGACTAAATACACCCTAAGCAACTTTCAGTTGCTATTTATAAGGTCGGTGGTTTGGCTTTAAAATTGAGTGGAATTTTGTTGTCGTTGTTGTTGACTTTTATTAAACCAAGAAAGTGACTCCTCTTTCAGTTCAGTTCAGTCGCTCAGTCATATCCAGCCCTTTGCTACCCCATGAACTTGCAACAGGCCAGGCTTCCCTGTCCATCACCAATTTCCAGAGCTTGCTTATCCATCTAGTTGGTGATGCCATCCAGCCATCTCATCCTCTGTTGTCCCCTTCTCCTCGTGCCTTCAATCTTTCCCAGCATCAGGGTCTTTTCCAATGAGTCAGTTCTTCGCATCAGGTGGCCAAAGTATTGGACTTCAGCATCGGTCCTTCCAATGAATATTCAGGACTGATTCCTTTAGGATTGACACTGGTTTGATCTCCTTGCAGTCCAAGGGATTCTCAAGAGCCTTCTCCAACACCACGGTTCAAAAGCATTGATTCCTCGGGGCTCAGCTTTCTTTATGGTCCAACTCTCACATCCATACATGACTACTGGAGAAACCATAGCTTTGACTAGACAGACCTTTGTTGGCAAAGTAATGTCTCTGCTTTTTAATATGCTGTCTAAGTTGGTCATAGCTTTTCAGAAAATGCCTGCAATGCGGGAGACCTGGGTTTGGAAAATTCCCTGGAGAGGGGAAAGACTACCGACTCCAGTATTCTGGCCTAGAGAATTCTATGGACTGTACGGGATCACAAAGAGTTGAACACAACTGAGTGACTCACTTCACTTTCTTCCAAGGAGCAAGCGTCTTTTAATTTGACGGCTGCAGTCACCATCTGTGGTGATTTTGGAGCCCAAGAAAATAGTCTGTCACTGTTTCCATTGTTTCTCCATTTGTTTGCCATGAAGTGTTGGGACCAGATGATCATAGTGGATCTCCTGAAGTCTCCCCCTTTTATGCCTTTGTTGTTTATTAAGAGATGAGAATCCTGGTTCCTAGAGATGGGTGATTGGAAGCTACAGTAAAAATATCTGGCATTTTAAAAAGTATATTTATGAGGAGTGATAGGAATTAGTGTTTCTGGGAACTTAACTGTTTAAGAGGTGGTTCTTAATTGTGACATTATTGGTGAGCATTAGATTTTGATGAGTTAAAAACATAAGTTGTGATTTCTCAGTAGCCATCAAAAAAATAAAGATAACTCCAAACCACTAGAGGGGAAAATGGTGGGGGTGGGTGGTGGTGGGGTACATGACACTCGAAACTCAAAGGCAAGAAAGTACAAGTAAAATGAGGATGACATAATTACAAGAAGAAATAGATATGCAGTTATGTAGCATTTAATTGGCTGTGAAGCCAAAACATCAGTATGGAAATAGAAGATGTGAATAACACTGTGAATAAACTTGGATCTAGCGGTGGTAGTGAAACCAGTGAATACTGCACCCGTCAGTTATAGAAGATAAAGATTGATAGTAATACAGACCATATTCTCTCAACTAAAATGCAGATGACTTAGAAACAAAGTGTAAAGAAGATATAAAGAACTCATGGGTCAAATTGAAAATAATAAGGGAAGTTTGAAAACAGAACTGAACAATAATGGAAATACCAAATATCAGAGTATGTAGGGTACAACTAAAGTATTGGTTCCCAAGATGGGGAGGGGGCACTAAAAAGCTAGGAAAAGATCAAAAGGACAAAACAACGTGAAAGAAAAGCAGAAATTACTGAAATAGAAAACATATCTTGTTGTAAGGTGGACAGAATCAGAAGAGTATTTGCAAAGTCCCCTCTGATGAGATTAATCAGGAAAATATGAGCAATGTGATATCTGTAAATATAGAAACTTAGAGGAACAAATACCTGAAAAAAATAGAATCAAAATGAATTAAAGTAGAAGTAGGAGGGCTGAATAATAGTAAAGAAACAAAGTTAATATTGTATTGCATGTTAATTATAACTCAGTGAGAAAAACTAAAGTTTTGTTTTTCTTTTTTTAACTAAAGTTTTTTAGCATGGAAAAATTTTAAGTGTTAGTTGCTAAGTCCTGTCTGACTCTTGCAATTCCATGGACTGTGGTCCACCAGCCTCCTCTGTCCATGGAATTCTCCAGGCAAGAATACTAGAGTGGGTTGCCATCCCATTCTCCAAGCAATCTTGCTGACCCAGGGATTGAACCCTGGCCTCCTGCATTGTGGCATCTGAGCCACTACACCTACTTTAAACAATAGCTTTATTGAGATAATTTCATACCATAAAGTTCCGCTCTTTAAAGTAAGTCAGTGGTGATTATTTTGTGTAGAAATATCAAATAACAGTGTTGTGCGCCTGGAACTAACATAATATCATAGGTCAATTGTGCATCAATTTTAAAAACAAGTGTGTAGTAAAAAAAAAAAAATAAGTATAACTCAGTGGGTGTTCTTATATTTACAACCTTGTGCAACTAACACTAGAAAAACTTTAAGAATAAACGAAAAAAGTCTTAACTCATCCATCTCGTACAAAAAATATGATAGAATTCCATGCCAATTCATTTATAAAAGTTCTTAAAATATTAAGGAATAGAGTGAATTTTCTTAAGCTGAAATATCTGAGTAAATCTAAGATAGTAAGGCTTTTGGAGAAATTATAAAGCTTTATTTAAAAGCACTAAAGAGTTAAGTAAATATATATGGTTAACTGGTTTGAGAGATTCTGTATCTTAAAGGTGTTTTATCCTAATTGGGATTACTATAAATCTACAAATCAATGCTGTCCCAGCAGGCTTTTTCTTTTTCTTTCTTTTCTTTTTTTGGGGGGGGGGGGATAGAATTTGAAAAAGCTGATTCTAGAATGTATGTGCTTGCTCAGTCACGGTTACTGGCTTGGCAATGTTGGACTCTTTGTTACCCCATGAAGTATATAGCCCACCAGGTTCCTCTGTCCATGGGATTTTCCAGGCAAGAATACCAGAGTGGCTTGCCATTTCCTCCTCCAGGGGATCTTCCTGACCTAGAGATTGAACCCACATCTCTCGACTCTCCCGCATTGCAGGCGGGTTCTTCACCACTGAGCCACCTGGCTGTATGAAGAAGAGCAGATAATTAGAGATCTTTCCCACTTCGTGAAACATCTCGAACTTCCTCTAATTTCTCATCATCCTGGTACCATGACAGATTGACCCAGTGCATTGTGTTGGTGTGTGGGACCAGGCTTCTGGGTCCGAGCAGGTTCTTGATGTCACTTCCGCTGAATTCACTTCCAGTTCCTCTGCGAGAGGGTTGGGGGGGTGTCGCTTCTAAGCTCTTGGGGGATCAGGCAGGAGACGATCAAGGCGGACTCAATATGGTGAGTATATCCACTGGGCCATTGCCCATGGGTCACCACGTGCTGCAAGCTGCGTGCCACGGTCCAGCTTCCAAACCCAGAGTTAGACCGCATCACTGCGAGCAAACTGCTAGGTGCTCAGGAATGGTAGTGTGAGCTGCACCCAGGTTATGTATATAATAAAATACATATTTGCAAAAAGAATCACAAGGAAAGCAAATGAGAAATTAATTTAAAAAGTCGAGAGGTGAAAATAGGGTAGGAGAAATGGAATAGGAGAGGCACCACCGAGTTTATTTTCTATGTGTGTTATTTTGCATTGGATCCAATGGGGTTGCATTGTATCTATAGGTATTACAGCATGCGTCTGTAAAATGAGAAATTTCAACAACTTCGATGCCACTACAATACCCCCAAATTTAATAATTCATTAATATCAAATATATAGTATTGTTCTCCCTTGGTTGCCGCTGCTAAGTCGCTTCAGTCGTGTCCAACTCTGTGCGACCCCATGGACTGCAGCCTACAAGGCTCCTCCGTCTGAGGGATTTTCCAGGCAAGAGTACTGGAGTGGGTTGCCATTGCCTTCTCCGCCTGGTTGGCGCAGGCCTCCAAAATAAAGCAACCTTTCCTTTCCTACTACTTGTCTCTGGAGAATTGGCTTTCCAGCAGCCAGACCTGGGTTCTGGACCTGGATTTGGTAGCAGTATTAGAATCAAAGGCTGGGACTTCCCCAGTGGTCCCAGCTAAGACTCTGCACTTCTACTGCAGGGGGCACAGTTTCTGTCCCTAGTCGGGAGACTAGGATCTCCGCATGCCCTGCGGGCAAAAAAGGTGGGCTGGAAGGCTTGATGAGCTTTTCTCCTAGCTTTCCTCTTTTCCCCCAAGACTGCTTGATCATAGATGGTTTGTTCTTTAAGAGAGGCAATGTGCTTAGTCGCTCAGTCGTGTCCGACTCTTTGTGACCCAATGAACTGTACCCTGCCAGGCTCCCCAGTCTAGGGATTCTCCAGGCAAGAATATTGGAGTGGGTTGCCATGCCCTCCAGGAGGGGATCTTCCCAACCCAGGGATCGAACCCAGATCTCCCACATTGCAGGTGGATTCTTTACCTTTGAGCCACCAGGGAAGCCCAGAGAGGCAGTGGTCACATGGTATTTTTTGTATGTGTGATGTTGGTAGCTATTAAAATCAATACCTGGATCCATTAATTTGTTTGGATTAATTAACTAATTAGTATGGCTTGCAGGATGGTGCTGTTTAATTGTATCATTCTTTAAGTGGAATACAAGAGAAGCTTACCTGCTGTTTGGTTACCTAGTAACTCAGTCTACATAGGAAAGGCTCTACAGTTTACTAGCTTTCAAAACAATGACTTTGGAACCACATAAATGTTTTATATATTTAAAAAATTTTTTAAGCAAACTAAATACAAAGGAACCTTAATTGTATATCAGATTGATAGCCACAAGATAAAATATAGTTTGAATAACTTTTGAATATAGTACTCTGACTGGATGGTTTTAATTGGATATATTGTAAGATTAAAAGGAAATTTTGACCTTGGTGGGTTTATAGTTGATGGAGATATTATTGGTATAGCAACTCTGAAACCATTTTATGTGAATTGCTGGGTAGAATAAATGAGAAAATACTTTGATGTTTTGGAAACCAGGATTCTTACTGAAAACTGAAGATTCAAATATAAAGGAAATAGAACTTTGTGCTGGGTTTCTATAAATTATACCTGTTTAGATTTAGTAAATTAAATGTGTGTGTTTGGGGGAGGGGAAGTAGGGAAGGTCCCTATTGTCCCTCTCAGTTTTTGGTTGAAGTTCTTTGTGACTTGTCTGGAACAGCTTCTGGTTCAGTTTGACTCATGCTTTGATTTCCCTGCAACAGACCGAGGCTGATGTCAATCCAAAGGCCTACCCTCTTGCAGATGCCCACCTCACCAAGAAACTACTGGACCTTGTTCAGCAGTCATGTAACTACAAGCAGCTTCGAAAAGGAGCCAATGAGGGTAAGGAAACCAGAGGATGGTCCGAGAGGAGTGTTAACAGCACTTTCCCTGTCTGGGGTCTGGACTGGATTTCCAAGGTGGAAAGAGGGCTGGGTGCTTTTGATTAGGCCCACCATGGGGAGCAGCAGCATGTGTGGCCTGCGGGCTAGCACTGGATCACAGAGATGAGCAGTCACGGATAAGCATTTGAGGGGGTTTCACTGGTAGCTCAGTGGTAAAGAATCCACTCACCAATGCAGGAGACACAATTAGAACCCTGATCTGGGAAGATCCCACACGCGGCTGAGCATCTAAGCCTGTGTGCCACGACTGTTGAGCCTGTGCTGCTCAACCAGAGAAGGCACTGCAGTGAGAAGCCACCACTAAGAGAGGAGCCCCTGCTTCCCACAACTAGAGAAAAGCCCAAGCAGCGAGGAAGACCGGAACAGCCAGAAATAAAAGTATAAATTAAATAAAATGATAAGGATTTGAACAATGCTGTGAGTGCTGAGCTTACTTGGTGAGTTGCGTGTGGTGTGAACTTTCCGAAGTATCGATCATGGCAGATTGGGATGGAAACTCCTGATCCCTTGTCACAGGGCTGGAGAAGTGCTGTGCTACACTGTGCTTCACTCCTACTGGTGAAGCTTGGGGAGTGTGGTGGCAGAGGACAGGAAAAGAAGGGCTCTTTTTAGGATTTCAAGTGCGTTTTGACAGAACTGATGGGTTTGATGTAGAGTTTGAGGAAGGCATTGGAGATTTGATGCTTGGCTCCCTATCTCTTCCCAAGGCCACTGTGGGACAGAGTTGCCTAGTCCTGGACATTTTTGCCCATTTTTCTTTCACCTGTTTTCTTTTCCTTGGAAATTGCTTTGTTGCGGCTTCCCTGCCCCAGCCCCCATCACCTGTTGACTTCATGTCCTTCTCTCCGCAGCCACCAAAACCCTCAACAGAGGCATCTCTGAGTTCATCGTGATGGCCGCAGACGCAGAGCCCTTGGAGATCATCCTGCACCTCCCGCTGCTGTGTGAGGACAAGAATGTGCCCTATGTGTTCGTGCGCTCCAAGCAGGCTCTGGGGCGAGCCTGCGGGGTCTCCAGGCCTGTGATCGCCTGCTCCGTCACCATCAAAGAGGGCTCGCAACTGAAGCAGCAGATCCAGTCCATCCAGCAGTCCATCGAAAGGCTCTTGGTCTAAACTGGTGGCCTCAGCCACGCTCCCAGCTGACTCCTCTCCACCCCCAACCCCCTGTTACATGTCATATTATCTGTTAGCATGTAGTGTTTCCAGCTACCTTCTATTGTTATAAAGTATTTTAATGCTCAGTCTGGTTTATGCATTTTTGTATTGTCTTGTTTTACAGGTTGTCAGCCCCTCCCCTAATCTCTCCTTCCTCTCTGCCATCTTATCCTCCCTTTTAGAAAATGAACTAATGCCCAGAACAGGTGGAACAGGCTGGATAACACCACTTAAAGGCAGGGAAGAGCCGAGATAGAGAATTGGTTCCAGCTTTCAGGTGCCTGCTTCCTGCTGTGCAGGGCATGATGGCATAACTGTCTGCTTGTACCCCTCGTTCCCAGCGTACAGGATCGTTGCACACGTGTCTGAATCATCGAGGGGTTTCCTTTGCTCTGAAGGGCGTAATGTATCATTTGGGGAGGAAGCAGGTGTTCTGTGAGGTTGCTGGGTGTATGCCCGAAGTGTCGGTTGCTGATGTACCCTGCTGTTTGCTTTTGGTAATGTACTCACCCCAGCTCCCACCTTTGCCCCCTGAGGGTGGCGGGGCAGCAGCATACCAAAGAGACATGCTGCCAAATTCCAGAGGCACCTGGGTGAGTGAGACATGGACCACTTGACCTAGGTCTTGAAGGCACGGCAGGAGGTTCTGGAATGGAGGATTCTGGGCCCATCACGGAGGACTGACTGGAAGCTGCAGCAGAGATGATGGAATCCAAGGAAGCATCATCGCTTTGCTGAATGTCAGTTTCTTCAGTGGACCCTTGTACCAGCTCTGAGAGCCATTCCCCGGGCCTGGCTCCTGCTACGAGGTGGGTCAGATGTGTATTCTCTGTCCCACCAGAAGGACAGTGCTAACATGTCATTTTTGTGAGCATCCTAATAAAGAATACATACATTCATATCCCAGTTTAAAGAAAGTGATTCTTGGTAGGTGTCCAGCTGATACTTGATTGAAGCATTAGAGTAGTTAATAGTTTCTCAGTTTTCACGGGGAAGCTGTTCAAAAGCCACTTCCAGATGACTTCTGGAGGTTCAGGCTTAATCATTGAGTTGTCGCTGTCACTCTGGGAGAGGATTTCTCAATTTCAGCACAGTTGGTATTTTTGATTGGATAATCTTTTCCTATAGGAGCCTGCCCTGTATGCTTAGAATGTAGAATGTTTAGCAGCAAACCTGGCCTTTACCCACTAGAATGTAACCACTCCAGCAGTGGGTTCCTAGGGAAGCTGGCATCCCACTCCAGTACTCTTGCCTGGAAAATCCCATAGATGGAGGAGCCTGGAAGGCTGCAGTTCATGGGGTCGCTGTGGGACACGACTGAGCGACTTCATTTTGACTTTTCACTTTCATTCATTGGATAAGGAAATGGCAACCCACTCCAGTATTCTTGCCTGGAGAATCCCAGGGATGGGGGAGCCTGGTGGGCTGCCGTCAGTGGGGTCGCACAGAGTCAGACACGACTGAAGTGACTTAGTGCTAAAGCCTGTTCTGTTCCTACTGGGCTAGTAATCTCTTTTGGCTCACTCCAGCATATGTATCTTTATGTATAATACTGCAAAAGACTGAAATAATTTTGGGGTGAAGGGAGATCAAGTAATCCAACCTCTGGAATTTCCTGGCGATCCAGTGGTTGACTCCACCTGCTAATGCAGGGGATGCAAGTTCGATCTCTGATCCACTAGGAATCCCACATTCCATGAGGCAGGTGGCGGCGGTGGTGGTGTAGTTGCTAAGCCATGTCCAGCTCTGCAACCCTGTGGACTGTAGCCTGCCAGGCTCCTCTGTCCATGGGATTCTCCAGGCAAGAATACTGGAGTGGGTTGCCATTTTCCTTCACCCTGAGGCAGGGGGGAGGACTAAACCCTTGCACAACTACTGAGCCTACGTGTTCTAAAGCCCGTGCTTGGCAACAAGAGAAGCCACCACGAGAAGCCTGTGCACCACAATTAGAGAGTAGCCCCCCAGCATGGCCACTAGAGAAAGCCCTTAAGCAGCAATGAAGACCCAGCGCAGCCAAAAAATAAAAAATAGCAATATGACCATGTCAGAATTGCTCTAGTGATGAAGAATGCGAAAGTGCTGGAAAGGCCTACAGGTGAGAAGGTCCCAGCTGCATGAGTGTCCAGAGTAAACCTCAGGCAAGACTCTTTCATGTGTGATACAGTCAGTTACAATGAAGATGACACACTCAGGGATGGTTTGGGATCAAACCGGAAAGGCTGGATAGTCGTCATAGCTCCTGGTCCATTGTAATAAGTGTGTGTTTCCCTCTCAAATGGACTTGAGGCTGGAGTTTTGTTTGAAGGCAATGGAGAGGAAGTGGATGACTAGGCTCTCTCAGATTTCATGGCCCTGCTTTGCTTCTACCCTTTTAATAAGACATTAAAAGAGACGCCCCTTCTGCATTCGGCCTGGAGGCATATACACACACAGATGCGTGCAGTTCTCGCCAGCAGCCCCGCCCCCGCCTGCCTCTGCGGACTGCCACTCATGCGCACCTCCCCATTCCTCCCATCCCCGCGCCAGGTTTGCGGCTTGCAGGCGCAGGCCATTTCTGCTCAGCAGCCGATCGTCACCACCACCTGCTGGACTGAAGCATGTTTGCAGTCTTAAGAAATTAGGTAAGTTTGTGCCTTTTGAGTGCTTTGTCCATTTATGTGTTTTCTTATTTTCATTATTCCGCGTTATCATCATCAGTAAACTGAGGCTTGAAAATGCGAAGTAAATTGCCTACTGTCATTTGTATGTGTGTGATGGAGCCAAGATGTAAATCTACTAAATCTGGCTTGTGAGCGTACAAGAGCCCAACCAAATTATGTTTGGACATGATGGTTTTTCTCCCAGGAGCTCGACAGCAGAGAAGGCAAGCATCATTAATCTACAGAGAAGCAGAGATCACACAACTGCTCTTTCTCACAGACCTCAGTGGTTATTTTTCTAACATCATTCACATTACCCATGTTTTGTTTGACCCTTGAACTCTTCTCTCCGTTTTGTAAACCAAACTGTTTCAAAAAGGACCCTACAGGCCTGCAGGCGTGCACAGAAAAGCCTGGGACTCTCCAGGTTGCCTTCTCACCAGCTTGAAAGCAAAGGCCCAGCAAGCGGTAGCACTCCTTCTTACCCTCCTACTTGAGATGCCCAGCCTGATTTCAATCTACGTCTGTGGTATTGTAACCCTCTCTAGAACCCAGAGTTTTCCAAAAATGTGTCATTTAACAGGGGTGGTCTTATTTCCCAGCAACAAGGATGAACACTTCCTATATTAAATCATTTTGCATTATCTTGCTGTATCCTCAAAGCAATCTAATTGGATAATTATTTTCCCTCTCCCCGAGATAAAGAAATCCAAACAAGAATATAACATCTCCTTTCCAAACACACACAGGCAAAAAGAAGTTTAAAAAAACCCCATAAAACTCAGAGCAAAGAATCCAAAACTGAAGACCTCTTCCAAGAGTAACCTGATCCTACACTCACCTCATGAGATGCTCATTCTATTCTCAAAGACACAGGACCTACAAGCCATCCTCAGAGGATAAAAACCCTTCCAGGTGCTTTCCTTCCTTCTCTCAGGCAAATTCTTCAAAAGCAGTAACTGCAGAAAGAACAAGGAAAGTGGCAGGGAGGATAAAGGAGGGAAGGCACGGGAGACACGGAGAGACCCCTCCCCTCCTCTCCTCTCCCCTTTTCCTGATCCAGGGACCCCTCCTTTTTCCGTTCTCCCATCAAACCTCTCCTTATCTTCTTGAACTTCCTACAGCTCCCCTGAAAAGTTACAAGAATAACTCATTTCACTTACACTGCAACCCAAATTCTCATGGCAACAGAAAATGTGTATCTCTTCTTCATATACTTGAATATCATCTTAAGAAAATACAACATCCGGAGGGGAGTTGCTACGTACTCATGAAGCGAGTGGTACAAGAATTAGACAAGTAATAACAAGACAACTTGTTATTACTTCTGAAATCTGATCTTTAGATCTTAATGTGACATGTGTAAAGGAAAACAGGTGGGAAAACAGGATCAGAATATAACCTAACTAGGATTATCATCCCTAAAGCATGTTCATGTGTCCTTAACTGTCACACTCTTCCCCACCCTCACTGATATTTCTTGTTTCCGTTGTGAGGAAACACATTTCCAGTGGGAGAGAAAGTAAAGCTCACAGCCAACGGCATCTTTGGATGCACAGGAGACATCTTTTTCCTTTACACGACAGAACAATATATAGTACAAAGTTAGGCTCTTTATTCAGACAGTAGAGTAAGGCACAGCAAAGTGAGAGGGCGGGCTATCTCCATGGCAACAGAAAGTCTCATAAACAAAGTTCTTGAGTTCTGTCACCGCAGACTTGTCCTGGATCAGGAGAAGAAAGGTTTTGACTTGATACAAACAAAACCGGGCAGCCTGGCTACACTGTGGAAGGGTGGCTGGCTGTATGCTCGCTGGTCAGGCCTTCTGGAAGTGCTCGGTGAGGACATCAAGCAGCTCCTGCTTCTTGAGCCCGCCCTTCAGCCCATACATCCTGCAGGCTTCCTTCAGTGCGGGCACGGTGAGCTTACCCAGTGTGCCCTTGCTGACATGGGCCTTCAGCTCCTCTTCGGACAACTCCACCTTGGGCCTTTTGCTTCCAGAACTTTGATCATCTGAGGACAGAGGTCAGGTGGGAGTGACTGGAAAGGCTACCAGTGGGATCCCAACTATATGGCACAGGGGCCCTCATGTGATCAGGGCAGCAGCAAACCATCTTCCATAAAGCTGTGATACCCACCTAGCACACTTTGGGGAAGACGGGTGTCTTGATAAGGCAGCTTCAGTTATACACAAAATTTTAAAAGTATCACATCTAGGAGGGAGTTAAAGGTCACAAGTCTTATCAGTTTACCCCAAACTCCTGATCATTCTGGGTGAGCAAGTCATTCATTCCTTCCTCCCTTTATTCAAAAATCATTTATACTTTCAAACTATACTACAAAGCTACAGTAATCAAATATAGTACTGGCCCTGAAACAGACACATAAATCAGTGAAGCAGATAGAGTCCAGAAATGAACCTGCATTACACGGGCAATAAATATGACCAAGCAAGAAGAAGGGGAAAAGACAGCCTCTTCAATACATGGTGCTGGGGAAACTGGGCAACTATTCGCAAAAGAATCAATTACTTTCTCACACCATACTTTAAAAAAAAAAAAACTCAAAATGGATTAAAGGCTTAAATGTAAGACCTGAAACCATAAAACTTCTAGGTGAAAACACAGGCAGTATGCTCGGTAAGCTGTGCAGTGCAACCAAAAAAAAAACCCACTGAACATCCATGCCCAGCTGCTTACCTTGTTTTCGCTTGGTTACTTTTCCCTCAGGATTATAATCTGGTGGGTAGACAAGTTCCTTAAACTCATCCACAAGGGAGCCCAGTCTTTTATCCATTACTTCAGTCTTGGGCACTAGAAAATAAAAACACAAGAAGAGTGGCCTGGTGAGTAACAAGCCCAGCCTCTGCCCAGTCCAAATCTACAGGGACCAGAGAAGAAAATATGGAATTGCTGAGACGGGGAGGTGTAAGGCTCCAGGAGGCAGCTCACCTGGCCACGAAAATGTTCACTAAAAGTCTAACATTTACCAAGTAGCTTCTAACAATTGCACTTAATGAGCACAACAGCCAGGCACTCTCTTAAATGCTTTAAACTTACTATTATTTTTATTTACTACTCCTAACAATCTCTGGGGTAGGGAAACCTCTCTCTTCATTTTACAGAGGTGGAAATTCGAGAGGTTAAATTACTTTGCTGAGGTCAAACAGCAGAGAAGGGGCAGAGCTGAGAACAGGGCTAGAGCCAGGGAATTCAATAAGAGTCCCTGCCTTCGGGGTTTACAGGCCAGGCGGGAGGAGGAGGTAAAATCACAAATGCAGCAGAGTCCGGCAGTGCGTGAAGGAAAAGGCCACACAGGCATGAAGGATCACAGTGAGGCAGTGGCCAGGAAGGACTCTATGCAGACAGTCTGGCAAGCTGAGTCCAGTCTCAGCAGAAGGCACGGGAATGAGAGACAGCAGGTGGCACAGCTTGCACGTGGGGTATGAAGAGGGCAGGACCAGCAAGGAGGCTGGAAAGGCAGCATGGCGAGGCCACGGAAGCCTCAGATGCCTGCCCAGGAATTAGGCCTCTGGCTAAGAGTGTTAGGGAGACTTTGAAAGGCTATGAATGGGGGAGCAACGTGATCAGACTGACATTTTGGATGTCCCTGCAGGGCAGCTGTGCAGAGTATGAACTGAAGGAGGGTGAGAGAGAAGACTGAAGCGGTGGGGGGTCAGGGGCATGCCAGGCCCAGCTGATAGTCACCACCATGACCCAGGTCCAATAACTTAACGCTTTTAAGGCTGGCTCCTTTTGTCTAGTATGAAAGAGAACATTAATAACTGGGAAGCCAAGAAGGCCAAACTAACGGTTCTGATCTTTTCAACCTCTGTCTAGAGTCTTTCTTACATCCAACCTGTTTTCCACTGGGTATTTACTGACATTGCTAAATGTCATGCATCCTTTTCTGAAATACATCAGAGAGTCACAATCCAGACAGGGAACAGCAGGGAGCTCAGAGGCCAGGCAGATCTCCTCCATGCCGGGTAATGAGGTACATTTTCTGAAGGCAGAGCATGCCATCTGATGGAGCAGCGGTGGGCACAGCGGTTCAGAGCAAGGGGTCTGGGCTAGCTCACAGGATTCTGAACCTAGATCCATTAACCACTACTTAGTGCCTGGGGCAAGTCACTCCCTTCTCTGCAAACCTAGGATAGTAACAGCACCCACCTCATGGTCATCAGGAATAAATGAGTCAACACACAGGACAACAGTGCCCGGCACACAGCAAGCACTCAATAAATGGTACAGACTGTTGTTTTTAACTTTTACCAACACGCAGTCATGGGTGGCCTACTTCAGAGATAGGTCTCAGAAGCCTGGCACTCTCTCCTTCTCTTACTGCGGAACTGGCCAGATCTGTTCCCAGGCAATCTAAGCTGGTCTAGAAAATCTCTCGAGCAGAGATGACCTGGACAATAAGGTCAAGTACTTAGAGGCTGCCAGGAAATGCATGCATAGTACTGGAGCAGGAAAAAATAACATGAAAGCCTCCCATGGAAAGAACTTCTCAGCTCAGTTATGGCCTCCTTACACGTCAGGTCCACAGCTTGCTCAGGCTCCATCAAATCCAGCGCCAAGGCTTCCATGTTCCTGAAGTGCTGCTGCAAGACTGGGTTCTCAAAGCTGTCACTTCTGATAAAACAGTAACATGAATAAATTTTAAGAGATGTAAATATTTAAAAAACAAAAACTCAGCTGAGACAGTGCAGGCCCAAGGTCAGCTGAGAAATACACCCAGGGTAAAACAGCTGGGAGTCTTCTCTCTTGAATCTACCTCTTTCTTCCCAATTTTCAATTTACTGTCTGATGCTAAAGATCCAAAAGTGAACTTAAAAGCAAAACAATACCCACCAATCTATCTGACACTGACAGCTGTGAGCAGAGACAGAAATAGAGGAGGCAGGGCCAGGGGAAGCATGTACAGAGAAAAGATGAAGGACGGATGATGGGCGGTGAGGAGATAACGAACCTGATAGTCTCTTTTACCATATTCAAAAGCAACATGAGAGTAAAAAGAGAAAGAACCTAGAGGCATACAGTCCTCGACTTGAACCTTGGCTCCCGTTCCTTTTAGCTGGGTGAATCTGGACAAGTTGCCTCATTCCTCTAAGCCTCAGTTTCTTCATCTGTAAAATGGGCAGGTTCTTATGAAAATGCCATTGAATTATATAAATGAGACACTGTTGGAACTGTATCTAGAACAGTGCCTGACACATGGTAGAATCTTAACACTGCTTCCATTTGCCCAATAAAGGACTATACCAGGAGGTTTCCTTTGAAGGAGGAAGGTCAGTTTGCCCAGAAGTAGCCCAGAGACAAAAGATGGAATATGAAAAAATGGTATCATGTTACAAAGGTTCTGGGAGGTGGTCTACGTGCATGTGAGGGGGAGTAATTGGAATTATATAATTATCGTTTTAAGCTTGCAACAGTTGACACTGGATTTACTTACTTTTACTCGCTGTGTGACAACAATCAAGAAGGCCATCCAAGAACCTTCTTACCGCTTCTTTGTTGAGTAAACTCAACTAACTAACTTGGCTTTCTCAGCACAACAGGTCAACCAGCTATAAACATTTCACACAATTCCAGAGTTTCAGTATAAGACCTTTCACTCTCTGCATAGCTTCTAAAGAGTTATAAACCATCAGTTAATGGAAAATAATAAAATCATATTCTCGTGGTCTCTGTTTAAGTCAAAACTCCAGTTAGACCTTCAACTCAAGAGGCAGTTCCAGAAGAAAGCCTGTGAATAATGCATCACTCGCCTGTACTTGAAGCGGAGCTTCTGAACAATAGCCTTCATCTTGTCTACCTGCTCTGGGTTGGCCATGACTTTTTCGGTAAAGGGCACCTTCCGTTTGTCATCAGCATAGGGCAAGAAGACGAGCTGGAAGCCTGAGGAAGAAAGGTACGTCTTCGGAGACTTGACCTAATAAAAGGTTTCAGTCACCGAGTTGTCGTTTTTCTCTTAGCCCCGATTCACCGTTTTGTGTCCTGTGCTGCTGGGGCTGACTTCCCTGGTGGCTCAGACGGTAAAGCGTCTGCCTACAATGTGGGAGACCCGGGTTCAATCCCTGGGTCAGGAAGATCCCCTGGAGAAAGAAATGGCAACCCACTCAGTACTCTTGCCTGGAAAATCCCATGGACAGAGGAGCCTGGTGGGCTACAGTCCACGGGGTCGCAAAGAGTCGAACACGACTGAGCGACTTCACTTTTTTTTTTTCTGCTGGGGCTGACACCCTGCAAACCCCATTTCTTCTTTATCAGCTGATTCCTGTTAGCATCTGCCTAGCAGACTCCCTTTGGCATCTTCAACAGGGAGGCCTGAAAGCAAGTGTTCCTTCTCAGGTACTTCCTGTTCCGGTCCATGTCCCCGCCCCAAGCCAGCTTCCAGCCTCCAGCTTTTTCCCTACACCCAGAGGCAGGTGGACAGTGCTGGAGGGACAGCCCTGGAGGACTACATCCCACCATCAGCCTCTCCTCTGAGCTTCAACCTCTCCCTTCTGTTCCCCCACCTTCAACACATACTAAATGGGAAGAGGCAAGGGTTATCAGGCTGATCCGTCTCCTATTACTGATGGGTTTCAGAAAGACTGAATAGAAATCTAGAGACTGAAACCCAGATGAAGAGCCCTTGCTGGCAATGCCAAGAGGTCCAAGCAAACGGAAGGAGCAAGCCTCTTAGCTCTCCCCAGCACTAATGTTTCCCTCTAGTGCCCACTATTGACAGTCTCCCTGAGAGGCTGCTGGCAATGGAGAAATGAGGCTTGAAGAGCCTCACCCCCTCAGGAACACAGAGCTGAGACTACAGCTTAAGAACTGGCATAAAAGCTGTTCCTGAGCATTCTGATGACCAGGGTTAGAAATATTAACACATTCCAAGACTTACTTTATCATTTTTATTAGCATAGCTAATGAAGAACAGTGACTACCATCGACAGCAGTAGGCTGCCTTGGGCTAGGCACTTATATGTTTATTAACTTATTTCAAATGTGAAGCAACCTTGAGAGAAAAGTATTCCAGAATTCTCATCTTTGCAGAGAAGGAACATAAACATGAAGGTTCAGTTATTTGCCCAAGTTGGCCAGCTAACATGTGGCAGAAAAGGACCTAAAAAAAGACACTTAAGTATAAGATAAAATCTGACTTCAAAAAACCCAAAGTCTTTCCACTATACCTCACTGCCTTATTGTTTGCAGGAGATAAACTGACTATTAAACATTACAAGGGTATCAAACAATGGTTTTTAGTAAAGAATGTGGTATCTGTGAGACCCCACGAACTTATGACAATAACCCATGAATAGTCCCTATGTAGTCAATTCTCAACCCTGGCTGCAGAGGTGCCTTGTACAGTTGTACATGCTGTGTACTGCACAATCACATATGACCGCCTTCTCCGGCTGCTCTTCAAATTCACCTATGCAACCTGATAAAAGGGCTTCCAAGGTGGCTCACTGGGTGAGAGCCCACCTGAAATGCAGGAGACATGGGTTAGATCCCCGGGTCAGGAAGATCCTCTGGAGGAGGGCATGGCAGCCCACTCCAGTGTTCTTGCCTGGAGAGTCCCATGGACAGGGGAGCCTGTCGGGCTGCTGTCCATAGCGTTGCAAAAGAATCGGACATGACTTCGCAACTAACAACAACAGCAACCTTATAAATACACAGTTCCCAGGCTCCATTCCTAGAGACTCTGCTTTGGCCGGTCTAAGCTGGTATCCCATCAGTGATTCCAAAGCTTAAGCCAGGTTCAAAGGCCCTGAAATCACCTCTTCCACCTACCTGGGGGAGCCACCTGAATTTTCTGGTCATCCAGCTCCTCCTCCTGTGGCACCAAGGCCACAAAACAAGGCGGGGTGTTCTGGCGCGGGGTGTACCTGCACACAGCCATCACTTCCTTCTCCAGGCACTTGGTGAGCAGAGCACTGAACAGGGTGGAGCTCCCTGCAAAACAAACATCCCGGGCGTCTACATCCTAACGGTATCTCTTCCTCTCTTCCCTCTTGGCCCAAGTTCTAAGCCTACAGTTTCCCTTCCATTTTCTTAAAAGGACTTTTGACACTTAAATAGGTCAGGGGTGACAGACCTAGAGCAGAGGGAAAAGTTGGGGGAGCAGGGGCACAAAAAGGAAAGGAGTAAGAGATTGGGAGCATCGAATACTCCATTTAGAATGCGAATTACTGATGTCAGTTCACTTTCACTGTCATTAAGAGAAGCCAGTGGCACCCCACTCCAGTACTCTTGCCTGGGAAATCCCATGGACGGAGGAGCCTGGTAGGCTGCAGTCCAAGGGGTTGCGAAAAGTTGGACACGACTGAGCAACTTCCCCTTCTCTTTTCCCTTTCATGCACTGGAGAAGGAAATGGCAACCCATTCCAGTGTTCTTGCCTGGAGAATCCTAGGGACGGGGGAGCCTGGTGGGCTGCCATCTGTGGGGTCGCACAGAGTCGGACACGACTGAAGCGACTTAGCAGCAGCAGCAGGAGCAGCAGCAGGCTAATGATCGGAGAAGGCAATGGCACTCCACTCCAGGACTCTTGCCTGGAAAATCCCATGGACAGAGGAGCCTGGAAGGCTGCAGTCCATGGCGTCACTGAGAGTCGGACACAACTGAGCGACTTCACTTTCACTTTTCACTTTCATGCACTGGAGAAGGAAATGGCAACCCACTCCAGTGTTCTCACCTGGAGAATCCCAGGGACAGGGGAGCCTGGTGGGCTGCTGTCTATGGGATTGCACAGAGTCAGACATGACTGAAGTGACTTAGCAACAGCAGGCTAATGATATAAGCCTGAGTTGCTAATGAAAACTAGTCAGGTCCAGATCCAGGGGGTTCATTAGTTACAGCACAGAGGAATATAGGTCTGGACGATAAACCCAGTGGTGAAGTTCAGCTCAGTTCAGTTCAGTTGCTCAGTCGTGTCCGACTCTGCAACGCCATGGACTGCAATACGCCAGGCCTCCCTGTACATCACCAACTCCCAGAGCCTACTCAAACTCATGTCCTTCGGGTCAGTGATGCCATCCAACCATCTCATCCTGTCCTCCCCTTCTCTTCCCACCTTCAATCTTTCCCAGCATCAGGGTCTTCTCCAATGAGTCGGTTCTTCGCGTCAGGTGGTCAAAGTATTGGAGTTTCAGCTTCAGCATCAGTCCAGTGGCCAAGTTCATGCACCTCTAATTGCAACACTAAGGAAGATGCCAGGTTTGTGTTTTGTTTTTCCCAAACTCCCTATCTGATGCCTCCAAGAAAGAATTTTAAAGCAAGTAAGTTTTAAAAATGTAATTACATATCCTCTCCTGGATATTCACAATATGCATCAGTGTATTGTAGGTCCTAAACCAGACCATCTGACCTGCCTCTTGAGAAATCTGTATGCAGGTCAGGAAGCAACAGTTAGAACTAGACATGGAACAACACACTGGTTCCAAATAGGAAAAGGAGTACGTCAAGGCTGCATATTATCATCCTGCTTATTTAACTTATATGCAGAGTACATCATGAGAAACGCTGGACTGGAAGAAACACAAGCTGGAATCAAGATTGCCGGGAGAACTATCAATAGCCTCAGATATGCAGATGACACCACCTTATGGCAGAAAGTGAAGAGGAACTAAAAAGCATCTTGATGAAAGTGAAAGAGGAGAGTGAAAAAGTTGGCTTAAAGCTCAACACTCAGAAAACGAAGATCATGGCATTTGGTCCCAACACTTCATGGCAAATAGATGGGGAAACAGTGGAAACAGTGTCAGACTTTCTTTTTTGGGGCTCCAAAATCACTGCAGATGGTGACTGCAGCCATGAAATGAAAAGACGTTTACTCCTTGGAAGAAAAGTTATGACCAACCTAGATAGCATATTCAAAAGTAGAGACAATTGGAGAAGGAAATGACAACCCACTCCAGTGTTCTTGCCTGGAGAATCCCAGGGACGGCGGAGCCTGGTGGGCTGCTGTCTATGGAGTTGCACAGAGTCGGACACGACTGAAGTGACTTAGCAGCAGCAGCAGCAGCAGCAACCTCAAACTCCCAACCCAAACCTCTCCTGTGCCCACCCCCTTGGCAACCACCAGTCTATTCTTTATGTTCCTGATTCTGTTTCTGTTTCATAGCTGGGTTCATTTGTGTCACATTAGAAGTTTGGTGTAGACCATTTTTTACAGTGTTCATTAAATTTGTTACCACACACACACACAAAAAACCAAAAGCAGAGACATTACTTTGCCGACTAAGGTCCGTCTAGTCAAGGCTATGTTTTTTTCCAGTGGTCACGTATGGATGTGAGAGTTGGACTGTGAAGAAGGCTGAGCGCCGAAGAATTGATGCTTTTGAACTGTGGTGTTGGAGAAGACTCTTGAGAGTCCCTTGGACTGCAAGAAGGTCCAACCAGTCCATCCTAAAGGAGATCAGCCCTGGGATTTCTTTGGAAGGAATGATGCTAAAGCTGAAACTCCAGTACTTTGGCCACCTCGTTCGAAGAGTTGACTTGTTGGAAAAGACTCTGATGCTGGGAGGGATTGGGGGCAGGAAAGGAAGGGGACGACACAGGATGAGATGGCTGGATGGCATCACTGACTCAATGGACATGAGTCTGAGTGAACTCCGGGAGTCGGTGATGGACAGGGAGGCCTAGCGTGCTGCGATTTATGGGATCGCAAAGAGTTGGACACAACTGAGCGACTGAACTGAACTGAAGGAAATCTTTGTTTAGTCCCATGTTTCTAAAATTTATTTGAGCATGAAACGCTTTCAAAACACCCAGTAACGCCTCCTATACAGTTTCCAGCAGCAGCCACTTGGGACATGCTGCTCAGTAAACTGCCTTCTACATCATTTCTTCATTTACCCATGGCCCGGGCCCCTTACCATTTATCTGGGACTCCTCGGGGTACACGAACAGGGAGGGCCTCAGGTAATGGTGCTTCTTCAGCATCATCAAGGGCTTGAAACCGATGAGAATCAAACCTGGTTCATCAAACCGCTTAAGCTCTTCTGTTTCCTCTTTCTCTAATACAATCTGGCGATGCCCATAGGTCTATAAAAAGGAGGGAAAGACGAGAGAGGCTACGCAGAGACGAAATGGTTGCCACAAGACGCTAGCAAGTTAAAACTGGCGTTCTTCTAAGGGGCAGGAAGCACCTTCCTCCTACCGATAAGAACGGACATTTATTGAGGGCTGACCAGGCACTGCACTTTTGCCATCCAGTTTACCATCTGTAACAACTTCCTAGGCGGTAAATGTTAAAAACTCTGCTTTGCAGATGAGTGTGCTGCTGCTGCTAAGTCGTTTCAGTTGTGTCCGACTCAGTGCAACCCCACAGATGGCAGCCCAGGCTCCTCCGTCCCTGGGATTCTCCAGGCAAGAACACTGGAGTGGGTTGCCATGTCCTTCTCCAATGCATGAAAGTGAAGAGTGAAAGTGAACTCGCTCAGTCGTGTCCGACTCCTAGCGACCCCGTGGACTGCAGCCTATCAGGCTCCTCCATCCATGGGATTTTCCAGGCAAGAGTACTGGAGTGGGGTGCCACTGCCTTCTCCGACAGATGAGTGTACTGATGCTCAATAGTTACTAACTTGCTCCAGGTTATACAAGTGAACTGGGCCTTGAACCAAACCACATCTGTCTGGGGCTAAAGGCCTGGCTCTTTAAGCATTTATGCTTTCCCTCATGTAACAACGTGTACTAAACTCTCAGTCCATGGGGTCGCAAAGAGTTGGACACGACTTTAGTGAACAACAACAACAAACTCTCAGCACCACCCCCTGACACATAAAGGATGCTCAAACCTTACCTATTCATTGAGAGGACCTATGCCAGGTACTGTGAGAGGTCTCAGTATGGGAGGCACACACACACACATACGCGGACACACACACACATCTCTTTCAACACACATACACACACACACACACACACCTCTTTTAAACGTCTGTTACTATCTGTTACACTTTCAAATATCAACACTTGCATCTGGAGCCTAAATAAGTGATTTGTAACAGAAATTAGTAACAATCAAATTTGAGTTTTATTAAAAAAAAAAAAAAAAGAGCTCTTAATATTTTTCTTGTAGGCACAATGAATCAAGAAAGAAACTCAGTAACCAGAAGATGTACTGCCTATCAGTAAACCAACATAGAAAGCTAGCTATCTCCAAAATGGAAGGGGAAATTTCTTGTCATCTTCTCCTTCTGGAAAGTAGGGCAAGACACTCTGGCCTGAAATTTGTGCTCCAAAAAACATCTCAAGGGTTGAATCAAAATAATATCTAATTTTAGTCACTTAGTTGATCCTCCTAGGTCTTGAACTTATGCAAAATTGCTCTCCCACATTTTGCATAATTAAAAAGAAAGGATGGATGACTCATTCAACTTTAATTTTAGATATCAAACCTTTCTACAGGGAAGTATTATATTCAACATGCTGAGCTGAGATAAACCATAATGGAAAAGAATATATATAAATATATATATATATGAAAGAGAGAGTTGCTCAGTTGTGTCCGACTCTTTGGAACCCCATGGACTGCAGCCTGCCAGGCTCCTCTGTCCATGAAATCCTCCAGGCCAGAATACTGATGTGGGTAGCCTTTCCCTTCTCCAGGGGATCTTCCCAAGCCAGGGATTGAACCCAGATCTCCCACATTGCAGGCAAATTCTCTACTGACTGAGCCACCAGGGAATCCCAAGAATACTGGACTGGGAACTTCCTGACCTGGGAATCAAATCCGGGTCTCCTGCATTACAAGTGGATTCTTTACCAGCTGAGCTACCAGGGAAGCCCTATATATAATTGAATCACTTTGCCATACGGCAGAAATTAACAGAATATTGGGACTTCCCTGGTGGTCCAGTGGCTAGTGGTGGTCCAGTGACTCCACACTCCCAATGCAGGGGGCCTGGGTTCCATCCTTGGTCAGCAAACTAGATCCCACCTGCCACAACTAATAATAGTTTGAATGCTGCAACTAAATAATAAAGATCCTCCATGCCACAACCAGAGGATCCTTCATGCCACAAGGAAGATCAAAGATCCTGTGACTAAGACCCAGTACAGCCGAATAAATTAAAATCCTTCTACAGATTAAACAAAGGTGAGAGGATGAGACATAAGGTTCTACATTCTTGGTCTGTCTTTCAGATTAAGAAAGGCATGCATGTAACATTTCAAAACCCAGGAAGAACTGTGACTAGTTCGGCAAAAAACAACAACCCTGTCCCTTAAAAAAAGAGTACACTTCACATCTAACATACTTCACACTTTCCCTAACTCATCTCCCTTGTTGCTGCTTAGTCACTAAGCTATGTTCAACTCTTGTGACCCCATGGACTACAGCCCGCCTGGCTCCTCTATTCATGGGATTTCCCAGGCAAGAATACTGGAATGGGTTGCCATTTCCTTCTCCAGGGGATCTTCCCAACCCAGGGGTCAAACCTGGTCTTCTGCATTGGCAGGCAGGTTCTAGTGGACCTAGTGGTCCTTGAGCCACTAGGGAAGCCCTATAGCACAGTGGTAAAGAATCTGCCTGCCAACGCAGGAGATGCAAGAGACTTGGGTTTGATCCCTAGGCTGGGATGATTCCCTGGAGTAGGAAATGGCAACCCACTCCAGTAATCCTGCTGGGGAAATCCCATAGACAGAGGAGCTATGGTGGGCTACAGTTTATGGGTTGCAAAGAGTTGGACACGACTGAGTACACACAACTTGCCTACCTAGTCAACTATAAAACCCTTTCTGCCATGGTACTGAGCAAGGAATTAGACTGTTGAGACTCAGAGTAGCATGTGCTGAGTGATTGAGGGCTGAAGTTTTCACTGACATCTCTTTCAAATAACTGGTTCTAACTTTCTAGCCCCTAAGGTATTACTGATCCAGATGCCATATTCCAAAGGGTAATGACAACAACTTGGCTGGAAAGATGCACACGTGAAAGTTACTTAACTGGTTAGACTGATCCTGTCTCCCTCCTCAACAGTTCAACAGGACAAAATTCAGTTAAGAAGGAAGACCTACCTGGGACCTCTTGGTGTCACTAGGCAAAAGCAAACTGCCTGTATTTACATTAAATGTCCGGGTCTTGGTTTTCACTGGTTCATTGCTTTCACGATAAAGCCTCACTGGAGAAGGTCTGTAAGCCTTCTGGACCATATTATAAATGCCAACAGTGAGAGCTACGTCTTTGTGGAGTTTAAGCTTCAACCTGAAGGAGAGAAAAAATTTTTAATTTGGACTGAAAGATTATACTTTCCTATCTAAAATACCTTCATGGCTCCCAAGCCCTGATTTGTTTTATCCCGTCCAATAATTCAGGCTCTTCAAATACAAACATAAAGCATTTTAATAATACAATGGAGTTCGCTATAATACATCTCAGGGTCTGTACCACAAAAAATTAGTTTCAGAACATATTGTTAACTCCTTAAAATAATGATAAAGAATGTACTGTAAAGATTTTTTAAATTGAGTCTAGCCATTTACTAAATCAATTTACAGCTATTCTCTCATTTTATCATCATCATAACCCTATAAGTACTATGTTATCTGTGCTTTCTGCTTGTCTGGCATACCTTCCCTCTTCTTTTAACCATGAAACCCCAATTTTTCTTTGAGAATCTCCCTTTTCCTACTGCTCTGGGAAGATGTCCAGCAAAGTACCGTGCCCTACCCTGACCAAAGGATGGGCATATCTGGTCCAGGCTCAAGCCACTCAGACTTGTTCCTGAGAGTTTGGAGACAAAGAGCTTAGGACGGTGCCCGGCACATAATAATCATGCAATAAGATAATGATGTTATTTTATTATAGCAAGGATAAGTATAATAATTTTCTAAGCCTTAGGCAATTCGTTTTCAAATAGCTCCAATTTATTTTATTCATATCCAGTATCCTATAATGACTCTTTCACAAAATAGAAAGACTAGCTATCATTTATAATCACATTCCTTTTAATCATCACAGCATTCCTTTCAGGAGGAACCATTTTTGCTCCCGTTTTACTGAGGCTCAGAGAAGCTAGATGATTTACCCCAGGCCACACAGCAAAGGGGCCAGGACTATAATTCAAGTCAATCTGACTCCATAACCTAGTTTCAACCTCCCTGCCACTTCCACCAATATGTTAGATTTCCAAACTGCAGTAGTAACAATATTCCACTGTTTCAGGAAGAGGGGGAAGGTGACAGGGTGCTTATTTGAGGAAAAAGAGAAATTTCCCCCCTTTTCTTGGGGAGGACAAAACTATAACTACAGCAAAGAGATGCATCTTGGTTTCCTTAAAAAACTTCATGGGTTTTCTAGTGGAATTGTAGTTTTTTGAAAACAGCTCAAAAATAAAATAAAATAAAAAAAAATGAAAACAGCTCAAAAACTACCAATGGTCTCATTCTTCTCTACTGAGGAAAGCTGTCTAAAATCAAAGTCTCATGCTCTTTAGTAAGAAACACTGAAGAGGCTTTAGGATTCTAATTCTAACTTCTCTAAAAGAAGATAATCCAACCCTCTGGTTCCCATGGCTCAGATGGTAAAGAATCAGCCTACAGTGCAGGAGACTAGGTTAAATCCCTGGGTCTGGAAGATCCTCTGAAGAAAGGAATGGCAATCCACTCCAGTATTCTTGCCTGGAGAATTCCATGGACAGAGGAGCCTGGTGGGCTCCAGTCCACAGGATCCCAAAGAGTCAGACATGAGGGAGCAACTAACACTTTCTCTTTTTCATTTTTAATAAGAAGCTAGAATAACACAACAACAACAATAATAATTAACATGCATCGAGTTTTTGTTCTATACGAGGTACTACTGTTATCCCCAATCTACAGAGGAGAAAAAATTGACAATGTCCCCAAGAGTGAACCTGGGGACACCGTTAGGCCACAGTTGTTTACCCCAAAGGAGTGGAGAGGTGTGTTACTTTGGATAAACAGCATACCTGCTCTGTCTAGAGAAAGAAAAGCAAATAGCTTGTGTCATCCTGAAATAAAGCACATTTTTTTAAGAGGAACACAGTGAGGCAGTGGTATAACCCAGAGCTGGTACAAACCAGAGCTAAGCTGCCAAGAGGGTCAAAGCCATGCGTGGCTTATGATTAGTTAGGGGCCTTGAAGGTGCTGACCCAGGCTTAATACCCACCTGTAGAGCACGCGCTTCCTGGTCTCCTTGGCGCGAACCTTCTTCAACAGGTCTTCGAGCTTGCTAGACTCCTCAAAGTGAATCCCTATGTCCTCATCCTCTGCTACGATAATATCTCTGTAGAACAAGGATATGTCGAAGCCTCCACGTTTCTTTAGGTGCATCAAGTCAAGGAAGATACCTGGGGCGAGGACAGACAAAAATGAGGGGAAACAATTTCCAGCAAGGGACAATTTTTTTCAGTTAAGTTCAAATATGCTAAACAAATGCTTCCAAAGACTAGATTGATAATAAACACTTTCAGGACTTAGAGAAAGTGGGTAAGGGGATCAGCTGCTCTAATGACTTCAGAAAAGTTATTCAAAGAACCACCATTCATGGTGGCACTGAAGTCAAGAAAAGCTCACTCTGGTAGAGTCCTTCGGACAGCTAATGGCCTGGCCGTTTTCACTGGGAATGTTACATAAGGGTTTCTCCTAGTTTCACTTTATTTTTTCATTTTCCTCTGAAGGGTCAAAAGCAAATATTTGACATCAGCTATAAAGAAGCAATAAAACATGACTTAGCAACTAAACAATGACCAAAATAAAGAACAACAGAAGGGACTTCCCCGGTGGTCCAATGGTTAAGACTTCACGCTTCCATCGCAGGGGGCATGAGTTCAATCTCTGGTTGGGAAACTAAGATTCCCACAAGCCACACAGTGTGATCAAATAAATTAAAGACTGGGGGCCTCTCCTTTGGGGAGAGGGTGTACTATCCTTTGTTCGCTGAATAATACTGAGTTGTAATGGAGCTGTTAAAAAAAAAAAAACAGAATGAGATACCAACCTGTGTCCCGGAGATCCCCAGCTTTGGTCCTGGCTCGGCTGGCTTTGGCACTGTCATCACCGTGGGGGTCATCCTCATTGGTGAAAAGCATGATCCTTTTATGGCTCATCTTGAACTGGACGTCGCTGAAGAGGTTGGCACAGACCCACAGCACTTCATTTAAGGAGTAATCAGAGCCATGGCCAATTTGGTCTTGGAAATATTTCTTCCCCTCCTGCCCCTTAAACCTGTCAAGCTCCTGCACTCGTTTAGCACCTGATTGGAGACAGGGAGGTAAAGGAGCAGAAAAGTCAGAACGGTTGTCAGTGGCCATACTTACAAAACTAACAGAAGGGCCTAGGGTCTCTTTCTCACCCAGAGCTGATTAACCCATGCCACAAAGGTCCACATCCCAGTAAGAACCCCCTTGTGCAGGAAAGCATACTCCCAGCCAAGATGCCATTGCTTCCTCCTCCACAGGCCTCCTTGTGCATGGCAGTTACCTTCTCATGTAAAAGGGAAAAGTTGATCACAGAATACTATTGACCTGGATTATCCAATTCCTGTAAGACGTAAATATTTTTGAAATTCACTGAATTTTTGTCCTTCTTGGTACCATAGAACACCACTGCCAAGAGATCTCGATTACTGCTTATGATCTTATTGGTGTATACGCTCCGGATACACTGAAAAAACAAAAACAAAATTTCAATTAATATTATTTACCACTAAACTTAAGCTCCACAAGTGCCTGACACATAATAGGGCACTCAATATATGTTTGCTGAATTTGTACATGTCCTTAGAGTAAGGCGTGACTGCTACCTTCAGGAAACTCACAAACCAGTGAGAATGCTGGCCATTTACATTATGATAACAAAAAAGCAGATTGTGATAAACACAGAACAGAAGTATAAGCAGTTCCTATTATAATAAATCAGAGAATTGAAACCAGGTATATACCCAGAAAGGAAATTCTACTATAGGGAAATAAAAATAAATAAAAGCCCAGCACTAGAATCAGAAATGGAGAAGGCGATGGTACCCCACTCCAGTACTCTTGCCTGGAAAATCCCATGGATGGAGGAGCCTGGTGGGCTGCAGTCCCTGGGGTCACGAAGAGTCAGACACGACTGAGTGACTTCACTTTCACTTTTCACTTTCATGCATTGGAGAAGGACATGGCAACCCACTCCAGTGTTCTTGCCCAGAGAATCCCAGGGACAGGGGAGCCTGGTGGGCTGCCATCTATGGGGTCACACAGAGTCGGATACAACTGAAGCGACTTAGCAGCAGCAGCAGCAGAATCAGAAAACCAGAATTTGAGTCCCAATGATGTCATTTACTTAATTGGCTGAGTCCAGACAGGCCACTTAATCATTTCTCTAGTAGCTTGATACCAAGAAACAAAATATACATGTATAAAATTTAAGCAAATTTTAAATATATGTGACCTGGGGGCTTCCCTGGTGATCCAGTAGTTAATGACTTAGCAATTAAACAACCACCACCACCAGTGGTTAAGAATCCACCTTCCAATGCACAGGACTCAGGTACTATCCCTGGTCCGGGAAGATCCCACATGCTGTGGGGCAACTAGGCCTATGCCCCACAACTACTGAAGCCCACGCACCTAGACCCCATGCTCTGTAACAGAAGAATGAGAAGCCCAAGAACCCCAACTAGAGAGTAGCCCTCAATCCCTACAACTAGAGAAAAGCCTGCAGGCAATGAAGACACAGAGCAGCAAAAAATAAATAAATAAATAAAATGTTTTAAAAAAAACGTATATGTGACCTGAAATAAATCTGTAACTACCAACAGCATTTTTTGAAATAAAATTTGCTTAACTACACATTTAAAGACATCACTATTCCAGGAAAGTTCTAGCCATCCATTTAAACCAAAGCCAGCATCTGATAAATCTGTGTCTCATAAGTGGGTTAGTCCTTGTGGTCTATAATTCTAGAGACACTGACAAAATTAAGTTTCTGATTCTGCAAAGCTGAGGAATAAACCAACCCTGGCAACCCCCCTCCATATCCTGCTTGAGACTCTACCTGGTCTTCTTCCTTAGCAACTCTCTCCTGGAATGCAGAACTTATATATGGCATGTCTAGTCATTGACAGTAATCTTCATGGCAGGGAGTCATTTTTTAAATTTAAATTTTTTATTTATTAAGTCTAAAGACAATTAAAATCTTTAAGGTAATCATTTCTATAAATATTTTAATCTATTCTTGGAGCACTCTACAAACTTCTATAAAAATCTGGTGAAGGTTTCTTCATGTTCTAAAATAAACCACATACACAGAAAGCACATACAAACTAAAACAGAATATAAGTAAATGTTTTTTCATTGCTTCTTATCAAATACATTATGTTCATCTGTGAATGTTTCACTTATTCACTGCATAATACGGCAGTTCTTTCTGGGTTCTCTAGGTATTCCCATTTCACTGAGCCCTGTAAAATTACACATAGCAATCTTTTTACATATACTCTAAGTGTATCATTTTGGGGCAGAGGGTATATAGCCTTCATCACATCTCCTAAGAGGCCCGTGATCCAAAAAATGTTAAAGCAGTGTTCCTCAAAGAGTGACCTCTAAGCACTGGCATCACCTTGGAACTTCGCTGGACAAGCATTTTCTTTTCTTTTTGGCCTCTGTATGTGGGATCTAATTCAGCAACCAGGGATCAAACACGAGCCCCCTGCAGTGGAAACATGATCACTGCACCACCAGGGAAGTCCCTGGAAATGCAAACTCTTGGGCTCTGCTCTAGACCTATAGGATCAGAAATTCTGATAGCGGGGTGAGGTCCTACAATCTGTGTCAACAAGCCCTGCATGATGTAGGTTAAAGACTGAAAACCACTGCTTTAAAGTTCAAAATTGTTTTTATTCTTTTTTTTAGATGCAAGGTATTCTGACTTGTCAACTGAAAGAAGTATTTGTATAGAAATTAGCACATGAGAAACCTATCTTTGATTCCCAACTGCAAAAATATGAGAAACAAGATATACAATAAATCCTTAGAAATTCTTCTCTGTGAAGAAATAGTAACATGTTTAATTGAGGTGAAATTCACATAACAAAACTAACCATTTTAAAGTGAACAAGTCAGTGTTCAATTAATACACTCAGAATGTTGTACAGCCACCACCTCTATCTGTCACAGTTACCAAACATTTTCATCATCCCAAAAGCAAACCCCATACCCATTAAGAAGTTGCTCCCCATTCTTCCCAACCCCTCCAGCCTGGGGTAATTACCCACCTGCATTCTCTGTGGATTATCTATTCTGTACTTAATATAAATGCAAACATACAGAATGTGACCTTTTGCCTGGCTTCCTTCACTTAATGTTTTCAAAGTTCAATCACCTTGTAGCTTGTATCAGTACTTCATTCTTTTTTATGGCTTTAGTCCATTTGGCTTCCCCGGTGGCTCAGTGGTAAAGAATCCGATTGCCAATGAAAGAGACTCAGATTTGATCCTTGGGTCAGGAAGATCCCCTGGAGAAGGAAATGGCAACCCACTCCAGTATTCTTGCCTACAAAATTCCATGGACAGAGGAATCTGATGGGCTGCAATCCATGGGGTCACAAAAGAGCCAGAATGGCTTAGTGACTAAATAACAATAATATTCCATCTAAATATAAACTCCAATACTTTGGCCATCTGATGCGAAGAACTGACTCATTGGAAAAGACCCTGATGCTGGGAAAGATTGAAGGTGGGAGAAGGGGACAACAGAGGATGAGATGGCTAGACGGCATCACTGACTCAATGGACAAGTGTTTGAGTAAGCGCTGGGAGTTGGTGATAGATAGGGAAGCCTGGCGTGCTGCAGTCCATGGGGTCACAAAGAGTAGGACAAAACTGAGCAACTGAAATGACTGACTATATGTAAACATTTTGTTTATCCATTCAAAGGTTTTAGAATGAGATAGGGAGTGGTGACATGAATGACTAAATACCTTAAAATTGTATACTTCAAAATGGTTATGAAATTACTTCCTAATTTTGTTATGCAAATTACATCTCAATCTAAAAAATGAAAATGTTCAATTCTGACAATTTGACACAGCAGGTACTATTATTATTTCCATTTTACAGATGAGAAAACGTATAAGAGCTTTAGCAACTCTCTTAATATCNGTGACATGAATGACTAAATACCTTAAAATTGTATACTTCAAAATGGTTATGAAATTACTTCCTAATTTTGTTATGCAAATTACATCTCAATCTAAAAAATGAAAATGTTCAATTCTGACAATTTGACACAGCAGGTACTATTATTATTTCCATTTTACAGATGAGAAAACGTATAAGAGCTTTAGCAACTCTCTTAATATCATACAGTTTGTAAGTGGCAGAATCACGATTTGAGAAGCTGTTTTTTATTTAATTGGGTAAATACCCAGGAGGGGAACTCTTGGGTCAAATAATAAGTCTATGCTTAAGCTTATGAAGAACTGCCAAACTGTTTTCCACAGCAGCTGATCCATTTCATATTCCCACCTGCAACGTATGAGGGTTCCAATTTCTCCACATCCTTGCCAACACTTGCTACTGTTCTCTTTTTTAATCATACCACCTCTAGTGGGTATGATCGGAGAAGGCAATGGCCCCCCACTCCAGTACTCTTGCCTGGAAAATCCCATGGACGGAGGAGCCTGG
>SJYA01004547.1:0-32482 GCA_006410615.1 Neotragus moschatus
TCAATTTAAAAATGATCCTTTTCTTAATATAAAAATGTTCATTATAGAAATTTTGAAGAAGTAGGAGTATAAAGAAAAAAAATTCCCTTTGATTCCAGCACCCGAATATAATAACTATCATATCTATATACTTATATACTTCTAATTTGTTTTTAAGGCACAGGCAGGTACCTTAGTAAAGAATGAGAAAGTTTTCATGGTTTTGTTTCGGAAGTTTACTTGTTTTAAAAGTTAACATTTTAGCTACTTAGAAAAAACATTTATGGAAAATACTATGCAAAGTTTCCCTCTGTAGTTTTGAATAAAGTAGTATTTTCATACAATAAAATGCATTCACTTGTGTAACCATCACAACCAAGATGAAAGCATCCCAGTCACTTCAGCAAGATGCTTTGAGCCCCCGATTACAGTCCACCTCCATCCCTGCTCCCTGCTGCAGGCAGACACTGCTTTATGTCGCTATCAACTAGACGAGCTGTTTCCAGACTTTTGTATAAATGGAATCACAGTATGCACTCCTTTGTGTCTAGCTTCTATCTCTCGGCATATTTTTCACACATGATAATAATCACATATGATTATACTCACATGTACTTTAAAATTTGCTTTTCTTCATTTCATATCATAAGCATTTTCCACATCACTAATTATTCCCTTAAAATTTAATTTCCCATGACTATACATTAATTTGTTTTAGGGGTATACCATAATTTATCTCATCATTAAGATCTTGTTGTTAATTGCTTCGTTTCAACAGTTTGATTTTATAATCAAGAATAATTATTTTTGAATATATATGTTTGTATACATGAGCTAATTTCTAAGGGATAAATTTATATAAAGGGACTTGTTAAGTTAGAAGGCAGGCAAATTCATAAGGCTTTTAATATATACTGTGCTAGTTTAATCTCTCACAAGCAATATATACAAATATGTGAAGACACATAACATTTTGAAGTTGGATGGGAACCTGCAAAAATATCAGGTTTGGTGGTCCTTAACCAATGGGTGGACACACCTATGGAGTTCTTTTAGCATGTACATGCATTTTATCTAACTCGGTATGTATTTATGAGGCTCAGATAGTTGTTGTTTTCATTTTAAGTTCCTTAGATGATTCTATCGCACACTCCATGTTAAGAAGCACCTTGTTTGTACAGATGAAGAAAATGAATCCAAGACAGGCTCACTAAAGCCTCTTGATTGCCCGGTGTTGTTTTTATTTCACTGGGTGAACTTGCCTTTACATTGAATACCCATTACCTGGAAGACAATCAGAATTAAGCAGCTAGGTCTCTCCATGGTAGACCTGTACCTTCAAAGAACTCTTTAAGGGGATGAAGTTGATGAAAGTGCCAGGACCACCTCAGTGTTGAATTGCTCAGTCACGTCCAACTCTTTTCAAACTCCGTGGGCTGTAGCCCACTTTTCACATTCCTCTTAGAGGAGACAGAGAAGCAAAGGACTGGCTCACTTGAGCTCAAGAAGGAGTCGTTTAATTCACCACATCTACTGCCCTGGGCTCGTTGCTGGTTTTCCTCTGCACTCCAGCTCCCAGAGTGATGACTACTGTTTCTGCCATCTTCTATCGCAACCAGAGGGGAACAATGGAAGCAAGATACCTTCTACAGCTTCTCTTTTCCAAGCAAGCCTCAGCTTGCTGCCCAGGCTACCATGTCTATTCCATAATTTCTCTGGGTTCCAACAGTCTTCCTTCAGGAAGGGCAAGTGCCTTTCACCCAATTGTCATTATGTAAGCCACAACATGGGCTTCCCTGGTAGCTCAGCTGGTTAAGAATCTGCCTGCAGTGTGCGAGGCCTGAGTTCAGTCCCTAGGTTGGGAAGATCCCCTGGAGAAGGGATCAACTATCCCCTCCAGTCTTCTGGCCTGGAGAATTCCATGGACAGAGGAGCCTGGAAGGCTACAGTCCATGGGGTCACAAAGAGTCAGATACCTCTGAGCTACTTTAACTTTCGAGCCACAAAGTATTTCTTCATTGAATTGTTAATATCTGACAAAGATTTTAGTGAGTTGATTCTTTGAGATTTTATCCACTATTGTCATAGCCCCTCACCCTGTGGCTAGGTGAGTCTGGAGAGCCACCTTGTGAATCTGGACCATCCTTTTTTTTTTTTTTTTTTAAGCTGAGGCACGTGGCTTGCAGAATCTTAGCTCGCTGACCAGGGACCAAACCTGGGCCAAAGCTCTGAAAGCGCCAGTGGACTGTTTTCTAACCTTAGAGTGAGTACTTTCTCTGGACCCCCTGAGGTAGCTCCATATTCAACAGATGGTTGGTCCATCCTCCTCGAGAGTTCTCTGGGCATGCCTGCTTCCTGGAGGAAACAGTGAGATGTCAAGGTGGGAGTCCTATTTTCACCTGCCTGTTGCTGCTAAGTCGCTTCAGTCATGTCCGACTCTGTGCGACCCCATAGACGGAGCCCATCAGGCTCCCTCATTCCTGGGATTCTCCAGGCAAGAACACTGGAGTGGGTTGCCATTTCCTTCTCCAATGCATGAAAGTGAAAAGTGAAAGTGAAGTTACTCAGTTGTGTTCGACTCTTAGCAACCCCATGGACTGTAGCCCACCAGGCTCCTCCATCCATGGGATTTTCCAGGCAAGAGTACTGGAGTGGGGTGCCATTCACCTGCCTAGTCATTCCTAGACACGATTTTTATCACAGTGTCATTTCCCATAGCCATAGCATTCCATCTGCAAGACATCAGGATTTCAGTAAAGTAAAATAAAGTAAAAATAAAAATTAAAAAAAATTATTAAAAAGCAAAGAAAAAGAACACCTCCTAAAGAGGGACTTCAAGTTTCCGCAAATAAAATTTACAAAGAGAAAAATGTCAAGTCAAATTACACAAGGATCCTAAGGTACTTTTCAGTACCTGGAATGAAGATAGAGTAATTTTTCTCACATACAAGTCCCTAGAAATTAGTTTGTTAAAAGTGCACATCTTCGTAAATCATGAAAGAAGAGCCATTTGCAACACCACCACCTCAGGAGACAGTTCCGCTTTAGAGGGTACATTTGCCTCTTCGTCCTGCAACTCTTTCATTACTAGGGACACCAGATCTCCAGGTATTGATATATAATCCTCTTTTACAGGTTCACATAGGAGAGACCCTGATGATCAATCACTGGGCCTTTCTGACTGATTGACAAATTAATCTAATATTAATAGACATTCCTGTTATCCAGTGAACTCAGGGCTTCCCTTGTGGCTCAGCTGCTAAAGAATCTGCCTGCAATGTGGGAGACCTGGGTTTGATCTCTGGGTTGGGGAGATCTCTTGGAGAAGGGAAGGCTATTCATGCCAGTATTCTGGCTTAGAGTGAACTCAAGACCCTGTTAGTAGAATGAAACACATATTATACTAAAAAAAAAAAAAAAAAANTGTGCGACCCCATAGACGGAGCCCATCAGGCTCCCTCATTCCTGGGATTCTCCAGGCAAGAACACTGGAGTGGGTTGCCATTTCCTTCTCCAATGCATGAAAGTGAAAAGTGAAAGTGAAGTTACTCAGTTGTGTTCGACTCTTAGCAACCCCATGGACTGTAGCCCACCAGGCTCCTCCATCCGTGGGATTTTCCAGGCAAGAGTACTGGAGTGGGGTGCCATTCACCTGCCTAGTCATTCCTAGACACAATTTTTATCACAGTGTCATTTCCCATAGCCATAGCATTCCATCTGCAAGACATCAGGGTCTCAGTAAAGTAAAATAAAGTAAAAATAAAAATTAAAAAAAATTATTAAAAAGCAAAGAAAAAGGACACCTCCTAAAGAGGGACTTTAAGTTTCCGCAAATAAAATTTACAAAGAGAAAAATGTCAAGTCAAATTATACAAGGATCCTAAAGTACTTTTCAGCACCTGGAATGAAGATAGAGTAATTTTTCTCACATACAAGTCCCTAGAAATTAGTTTGTTAAAAGTGCACATCTTCATAAATCATGAAAGAAGAGCCATTTGCAACACCACCACCTCAGGAGACAGTTCCGCTTTAGAGGGTACATTTACCTCTTCGTCCTGCAACTCTTTCANACCTGGAATGAAGATAGAGTAATTTTTCTCACATACAAGTCCCTAGAAATTAGTTTGTTAAAAGTGCACATCTTCATAAATCATGAAAGAAGAGCCATTTGCAACACCACCACCTCAGGAGACAGTTCCGCTTTAGAGGGTACATTTACCTCTTCGTCCTGCAACTCTTTCATTACTAGGGACCCCAGATCTCCAGGTATTGATATATAATCCTCTTTTACAGGTTCACACAGGAGAGACCCTGATAATCAATCACTGGGCCTTTCTGACTGATTGACAAATTAATCTAATATTAATAGACATTCCTGTTATCTAGTGAACTCAGGGCTTCCCTTGTGGCTCAGCTGCTAAAGAATCTGCCTGCAATGTGGGAGACCTGGGTTTGATCTCTGGGTTGGGGAGATCTCTTGGAGAAGGGAAGGCTATTCATGCCAGTATTCTGGCTTAGAGTGANAGTGAACTCAGGGCTTCCCTTGTGGCTCAGCTGCTAAAGAATCTGCCTGCAATGTGGGAGACCTGGGTTTGATCTCTGGGTTGGGGAGATCTCTTGGAGAAGGGAAGGCTATTCATGCCAGTATTCTGGCTTAGAGTGAACTCAAGACCTGTTAGTAGAATGAAACACATATTATACTAAAAAAAAAAAAAAAAAAATTGAGGGCACCAGAAAAGAGACAGGAAAAAATGGGGACTCTGGATGCCCATGAAATCACATATAGTCCCCAGCTGACCTTTGAAAGTAGAATTAGCTCATATAACTTCCTCAAGTCACAAATTCTGGTGTGCGAAAAAAAAAAAAAAAGAAAAGAAAAGAAGCAAAACATGCATTTCTCTGTTTTTCTAAATTGGACTTAATTTCTACCTCGAGCCCTATTTCTGTAGGTTTCTCTAGGGTGACTCAAGTCGCTCAGTGATTTCTCTACCATTTAAAGTGCAGGTTCAGACAAATTTACGAATTCTGTCTTGTCCCAGCAGCAGATCCAAACCGAAACATCGCAGCATTGGTGAGAAGAGGAAATAACCAGTTTACCAAGAATTTGCTCTAAAATATTTATGTCTCTCACTTAAACCAAAGCATTTAAGCTTCAACCTGAGAATATAAATTTGGGGACTTGGGGATTTTGGTTCCCCTTCCCTCCACCATTGGAGAGCATCAGCCTCACATCTCCCAGCTAAGGAAAAGGGGGCAGGGGGTGGAGAATGCTGCTGCATTAAGGAATTCCACATTTTTGTTGTGTCTGTATTTACCCCATCATTTAAGCCTGGTCAAGGCTTATGAAGCTGACAAGGGGATGAGTAAGCAAGACTATATATTACTATGTTGGAAGTGTCCGCGGCCTTTCCTGCAGCTTCTCTCAAGTCTCCCCACTTCTCTGCTGATTCCTTGGGGAAGAGACTGGGGCTCTCCCAGAGGTGTCTATGCCAGGAGAGTCTGTGTTCTCTTGTCCCCAGTTTTCTCGGGGATGTGAAACGTGCTTTGTCCTAAAAGCACCGGAAGGCAGTTTCCCTCCCAGACTTCCTCCCCTGTAGCTCCTCTCCGCCTGTGTCTTCCCTCGCCAGGTCTCTGCTCATCTCCTCTGCTCGGTCCGATTCTTTGCTGTACCTCCTTTGGTATCAAGATCATCACGTATAAATTCAGTATTCTCTGGGTTATTATTATATAATAGATTTTTATTCTATAACCCCTCTCATCTAACTTTGGGTATATTACCATATTTCCCACATTATTTCTTCTGGTTATGATGCCTCCAACAAAGAATATGACATTGGGATGAATACTGTGGATACATCTTTCTCCTTCACTCGATGGTGAGTGCGTCAAAGACAGGAGCCAGTACCTGAAGCAGCGCCTAATGTGTAGTAGGTATCCATATTTAGTGAATACATAATGAACGTATCATTTTGCTAATAAAGGATGTCAGATTTTCTTTTTAAAGACTCATCTGCTTACGGTACATATACTCAAGGAGAAAGCCAAAGGCAAATCTGCAGTCATTTAAATAATTTATCATTAATTACTGATTTACTGTAAAATGAGGCATTGTTTAATCTTCTTCCAAGCAATGATTCAAAGCCTACAGATCAGGAGACCTTAGACTTCTGCAATAAGGTAAGACCCAACTTCCTGCTCGAGTCTGTCAGAAGCTACTAATTTATTAATATCACAACAGCCACAACAACCATACTGTTTCCCAAGTTATATTCTGTTTTCTTCCCCATCATCTGGAATACATAACAGGTATAAACTAAATTTACTGCTTGCTGTGCATACTACACAGATATCAAAATGAGAAATCAAATGGATAAAATATCAGAATGTCACAATCTTTTACCTAATATTTGCATTGTGATTTGATTAAAGGATGTGAAGAAAGCTGAGCCCTGAAGAACTGATGCTTTTGAACTGTGGTGCTGAAGAAGACTCTTGCGAGTCCCTTGGACTGCAAGGAGATCCAACCAGTCCTTCCTAAAGGAGATTAGTCCTGGGTGTTCATTGGAAGAACTGATGCTAAAGCTGAAACTCCAATACTTTGGCCACCTCATGCGAAGAGTTGACTCATTGGAAAAAACCCTGATGCTGGGAGGGATTGGGTGCAGGAGGAGAAGGGGACGATAGAGGAGGAGATGGCTGGATGACACCACCAACTTGACAGACATGAGTGATTGAACTCTGGGAATTGGTGACAGACAGGGAGGCCTGGCGTGCTGCGATTCAAGGGGTCGCAGAGTCGGACACGACTGAGTGACTGAACTGAACCAAAGCACTTTGTGTGTTTCGAGATCCCTTTTGAATTCCTTGAGTTATATTTTACCTTACACTTAGAGTTGAATAAAATAACACCTGTTTTATGAGAAATTTGTCCAGTGTTACATATGGTAGGTAGTTGAGAAAGAAATAGCAGCTAAATTCTAAAAATCTAAAATTTGCAACCTAGAACCCTCTTTGTCTGATTTATGTTGTAACAATGATAAAAGCGTTAGAAGTACTTACCAGAAGGGGTTAAAAATGGCTAAGCCAAGTTTCCAAATGCAGTTCATTTCAGAAGCCAGAACAACTAACTCTCACCAGCTCCAAAGTTATAACAACTGTAAAATCTATTGCAAACACTTAGAAGTCGTGTTTTTCATTGTGTTTTTATTTTCACATTTAAATAGTCACTGAACACCACTGAGTCACTCACTTCCTGAAAATAACCAAAAGATGTGACTCAATGCCAAACCAAAACTATAGTAAACTTAGCTGGTGAAATCTTACTAGATAAAGTTGGTGAAATAATATCTACATTCAAAATATTAATGAATACCAACTGGCTTTTACTAGGTTGAAGTTAGAGAAAATAATTTTAAATATTATTAGTTTTCTTCCACTAATGAATTGAACCTAATGCTTAACAAATAACATAACATTACTAAGACCTGAAATTTTAGTTTCAGTGTTTAATAATTTTTTAGACTACGTCAACAAAACAGTCAATGCAACTGGTATTTTTGTGTCAGCAATTTGGATATTTTCCCAATAGTTAAACCCTTAAAATACAGTTCCACTATTCACTCTACTGAACTTTACTCTTAGGACTTGTCTAATCTGATCATGCTAGCTTATGGGAATATTCAGCCTCCTCTCTCAAAACACTGCAGGATGCATGGATGAAGCTGAGCTCAGTGCTTTGGAGCTTGAGCTTTAATCCTAGCTCATCATTTTATTGGCTTTGTGGTCATGAACAAGCTGCTTAGTCTCTTTGAACTCTAGTTTCCTAGCCTGTAAAAAGACTCTTTTTTCCTCTCTGAGAATTAAATAAAATAATATAAATGAACTGCTCAGCATGGGGATAATTTATCATTCAATAAATGATATTTAGAAAGCAATTTTTAATCTCATGATATACCTGTCATTCCACATCACTAGAGACAAACATGACAGGGTTTGGTGTTTGCATGAAAAGCCAAGAGTGGTGTAAATGACTCAATAATGATTTGAGAACAGTCATGTTAGGTAGACAAGGTCAGTATCAGAAGGCAAATAACAGGCATGGAGAGGGGTAAGGGGGAAGCATTTTGTAAATATCCAAGAAGATTTTAATCTAAAAATCTTTATGGAGGACAGTCTCATAGAACCAGAAGAACAAGTATTTATTGGGACTGTCTACATGCAAGGCTAGATGCTGGAAGAGACATACGGAAATTCATTATTTACTTTGTTTACTACCTTCCAGCTGGAGTAAGAACAGTGAATAACAGAGTCAGATTTTCTGCTCCTATGGAGTTTATATTCTAGTGTAAGAAATATACAAATACCATTCCTTTCTTCAAGGCATTTACTATTTATTTATGGAAACATGAATTTTTACATTAAAAAGTATACAAGTAATAACAACAGCTATAACAAAGGAAACAAAAAGGTTACTAGGAGACTATGTGGTGCTGTAAAGGAACTTATGGTGTCCAAGAAACCTAAATTTAACCCAGGTTCTGATAACACTTTGGGACCTAGGGACAATAAGCATTTACTCAGAGTTTCACATTCTCATGTATAAATAAGCATAAAATAATGACTTAATATGGTTCTGGGTACTAACTAAAATTACATGTGTAAATCCTAATTTACTACATGAATATGTATATGCCTTCATTGAGAAGGAGGCTTGCCTCAAAAGAACAAGAAGTATTTGGCCAGACAGAGAAGAAGAGCAAAAGCATTCTAGGCCAAGGAAAGGGCTTGATGAAAGACATGAATTTGGAAAAGTGCAAGGCTTATTTAGAAGAAGGTGAGTTGAACAATTTGGCTACAGCATAGTTCACGCAGATAAGCAGGTAGGAAACAACTCATATGATAGATGGGCCTTGGATGACTCACAAAGGAATTTCTGAGGGTTAGAATAGCTCCCATACATATGTAGACATCAAAACACAGAATGATTAAGTGAATTACACAAGGTTATATCATTAGAAGTGGAAGTAGAATCCCAAACCTCCATCTGGCACTCTGTATCCTTGATGGCCTGGCCAGTGGTTAAGACAATACCTTATCATCTTCCACGTCAATTCATATCTGAAAGCTTATAGTCTATTAGACATTTTTCAAACTACACTGCAGATATCTTACCCAGCCCTCCAGTTTAAGTGCTGTATTTATGGCAAGAAAAAGCAATTCTGAAACAACCAAGGGGAATGAAAAACAAGGATCTGTTTCTCAAAAATGAGATGGTGCTTTGCAAAAATGAACTGACTTTATGATGCCATCTGGAAAATGCTTTTGTATTCCCGATACAGTGCGCTAAGCATAACTTAAAGTTGACTAGCCAGCTTTGAAACGCTTTCTTCTACTTCTTCACATATGGATGTAGCCGACAGGAGCAAATGTTATTAGTCCTTGGACAGGACATCTGGTGTGACTTCCTAGCAGCAAGGTGTGCAGTTCTTGGGTGAATTTCAACAGAACACATAAGCTTCACTTTGGAAAATTTTCAGGGTCCCTGACTTTGTTCAGAAACTAGTGCTTCCAAACCAAATTGGAAGGAGGGAATATTTTTCCAAACCACAGGAGGAGATCTTTTCCCCCTCTTTCTGCTTCCTTCCTCCCCTATTTCCTTCCTGGCTTCCCTCCTTTTCTCCTTTCCTTTCTTTCTTTCCTTTTATTTCCTTCTTATTTCTGACATTTAAAGGTTGTCTGTGATGGTTAATGCCCTGTGGTATAATTTGGACAAAATTATAGTCAGACCTGTCTCTTAGTGTTGGCAGATGTTCCTCACAGTTTCTTCCAAAGTAACAACAATCTTTTCACATAATTTATGGAACGGGATAATGGAATTATGTACAGAGAAATTCTCTGCCTTTCTCAGCTTTAGTAATAGAACTTAATTAGCACCAGTAAATAAGATTTAGAATATCATAAATAAAAGAAACCTTCATTAATCTGGATAGGAATTAAGCAGAAGCTAACTTTGTTTCATAAAAGAGTTGCAAATAAAATAGGCTAACACTTGCATAGGGAAACATTTAATTTGTGGAAGAGAACAAATTGCTTTAAAACAAATAAAAGCACCAATTTATGGATGAACAACAAGTATGCTAAATCTATTCTTCTCTATTTGGAGGTAGCTTTCCAACTCCTTTTCTTGACAATACTTAAATAGCCTCACTTGAATTGCTTTCTTTACTTGAAATTAATAGATAATGTTTCCTTTTAAAATTATCATTTTATTGAGACGGATTCCCATATTTGGTATTTGTTGTTCAGTTGCTAAGTTGTGTCCAACTCTGCAACCCCATGGACTGCAGCACTCTTGGCTTCCCTGTCCTTCACTATCTCCTGGAATTTGTTCAAACTCATGTCCATTGAGTCAGTGATGCTATTTGGTATACAGAATTTGGTATACATAGTTAAAATTAATAAACATGCTTTTTAAACAATTATTTTATTTTTTTAATTAATAATAATGGTTAATACATTACATTCTTACATGTGTTCGTGTTCACTAGCTTTAGTCCTGTCTGACTCTTTGCAACCCTATGGACTGTAGCCCATCAGGCTCCTCTGTCTGAGGGATTCTCTAGGCAAGAACACTGGAGTGGGTTGGCATGCCCTCCTCCAGGGGATCTTCCTGACCCAGGGGTCAAACCCACATCTCCTGTGTCTCCTGGACTGCAGGCTGATGCTTTATCCACTGAGCCACCTGGGAAGCTCATATTTACATGCTGCCTGATTATTTGGTTAGCTAGTTTTTTTAGTGTTTTTGCCTCATCCCAATTCTGACTGACCATTTTTTTTTTTTTTTGAGGGGGAAAGTAGTATACTTAATCACTCATAGACAAGACAGAAAGTAAATTGAATTTGCTTAATATTCAGCATCCCATAAAAAATTTTGGTTGGAGGGAATGAAGGTTAAAATGCTATCTGAAGTGCTCCTGCTGCTGCTGCTAAGTCGCTTTAGTTGTGTCCAACTCTGTGTGACCACCCCATAGACAGCAGCCTACCAGGCTCCCCTGTCCCTGGGATTCTCCAGGCAAGAACACTGGAGTGGGTTGCCATTTCCTTTTCCAATGCATGAAAGTGAAAAGTGAGTGTGAAGCTGCTCAGTCATGGTCAACTCTTAGCGACCCCATGGACTGCAGCCTACCAGGCTCCTCCGCCCATGGGATTTTCCAGGCAAGAGTACTGGAGTGGGTTGCCAGTGCCTTCTCCATATCTGAAATGAAATATTAATATTTCAGTTTCCACACTGTGGCACCACGGTTGATTAAAAACAATAACAAGGTCGTAAGTCAGTTTATTTTAAAGATCTTAAATTAAAGGAATGTAGAATTATTATACCCTTTGTTTGGTATCAAACAGTTATTTCAGCCTTGATTCCATCATTTCTAACTCTTAATATTTCACGATTCAGACTTGTCTGACCCTCACTTAAATGTGAAAGGCAGATAATAGTTGCTGTTTACCAATTGTTACATCACGTTTATTGGGTGCTTAATACCTAACAGGCACTGTTCTAGGGGTTTTATACATATTCATCCATTTAATCCAACTATCAAGCCTGTGAGATAAATATTTTTATAAACCCATTTTACAGATGAGGTAACTGAGTTATGGAGAGGCTAGCTGACTTGCCTCGGTCACACAGCTGGCCAGTGGAGGGGCTTAGACAGATTTCACTTTCTAACTAGCTCTGAAAGTTTAAGGTTAAAGTGATTAGTCTGCCTAACAATTTCACCGTGTGGAATACTTTTTAAAATGACCAAACCAAGCCAAACAAAAACAGACACAGATACAGAGAACAGAGTAGCGGATACTAGAAGAGAAGGGGACTGGGGAGGAGAGAGAAAAGGGTAAGGGGGGTCAACTGTATGGTGACTGACAGAAGCCAAACTTTTGGTGTTAAACATGCCGTAGTGTATACAGAAACTGAAATATAATGTCATACGTGTGAAACTTATGTAATGTTACCTCAATACATTAAATTATTTTTAAATTAGCACATGAGCTTGCCTATGATAAGGGCTTATTAAATGCAGTTGCTTCACATTTCTGCTCATTTCTCATGTTTCTTTTCCTCTTTTGGCTTCAACATGTTAGGGTGTCTCAAAGCTCTCTCCTGGTTCCTTCTCACCCACACCGTCTCCTTGGAGCCTCCTCCCCTCCAAGCATGCAAATACCAGCTCTGTGCAGACGACTCCTGTGAAAACCCAGCCAACCAACCAAACAGAAGCAACAAACAAAGCATCCCCCTTCTCTGTTTTTTCTCTACTCGTAGTACTTCTGACTCCAGATGAGTGGGTTCTCCACTCATCAAGCAGTTCTGAAACAGAAGCTGGATGTCCTGCAGTTTAACTCAATTCTAGCACTGTCGGCTGCTGGGGAAGCATCATTACCCACAGGCAAGGGCTCAGTCTCGGAAGGCGGCCTCTCCCCTCCTCCCGCTTCAGAGGAAGTAGCGAGTTCCGGTTTGTCACCGGTGCTTCTGACCCAAAGGATGTAAACTGGCATTCCCACAGCCTCATCCCTGTGCTTGACCATTTGCTAGAGCAGCTCACACAATGCAGAGAAACACCTACTTATACTTAGCAGTCTGTTTTATAATGAAGACTATACTACACAATACACATAAACATCCAGATACAGAGATATGTAGGGTGAGACCTGGAAGGGCCCTGTGCACGGGGGCTTCTTACCCCGTGAAGCTGAGGATAACCACCCTCCTGGCACGCAGCTATATTCATCAGCCCATAAACTCTCAGGATTCCACAATTTATGGCTTTTTATGTAGGCCTCATCACCTCCATGACTGATGGTTAACTCAGTTTCTGGTCCCTCTCACCTTTCAGAAGGATGGGTGATGGGGCTGAAAATTCCAAACATCTGATTGTGGTTTCGGCTTCCATGGTGGCTAGGTGGTAAAAAAACAAACAAACAAAAACCTGCTTGTCAATGCAGGAAGGAAGATCCTCTCGAGGAAGAAATGGCAACCCACGCCAGTATTCTTGTCTGAAAAATCCCATGGACAGAGAAGCCCGGTGGGCTATAGGGTTGCCAAAGAGTCGGACATGACTTGGTCACTAAACAACAACAAATCGTGGTTTGGTCTTTCTGATGTTCAGCTCCCAGCCAGAAACTATACAGGACTCTGCCAAGGGTCACCGTATTAAAACAAAGGACACTTCTATCCAGGAAATTCCAGGGGATTTAGGAGTTCTAGGTCAGGAAGGAGATTGGCCCTGGAATTTCTTTGGAAGGAATGATGCTAAAGCTGAAGCTCCAGTACTTTGGCCACTTCATGTGAAGAGTTGATTCACTGGAAAAGACTCTGATGCTGGGAGGGATTGGGGGCAGGAGGAGAAGGGGACGACTGAGGATGAGATGGCTGGATGGCATCACTGACTCGATGGGCATGAGTCTGAGTGAACTCCAGGAGTTGGTGATGGACAGGGGGGCCTGGCGTGCTGCGATTCATGGGGTTGCAAAGAGTCGGACATGACTGAGAGACTGAACTGAACTAAACTGAACTGAGGTCAGGAACCAGAGTCAAAGCCTAACATATATTCCTTAGTTCACGGCTTCTAGTGCTTCATCTCCAATCCTTACATCTCCCAGCCCTTCAGATTCACCTACCCGTCTGCTTACTCTCTGTAGTTACACCATGTTTAACTGGCAACTCAAGCGTACAAGCCAGAAAATCACACTTGGCTTTTCTCCCATCCTCAGAAGATGGCACTGTCATGGATCCTTTTGCTTCTTATAAAAATCTAAGATTTATGATCGCACGTCACATCCTTCTGTAAGTCCTGCAGATTCTCCACTTTTCTCCACTTTCCACACCTCCAGTTTTCTACCTGTTTATATAGCCTCATGCAGAGCACCCTCCCTCCTGCTTGACTACCCAGTAGCCTCCTAAGGAGTCTCAGCTGCTTCTCAGGACCTTCATACACATCCATGATCCTCCCAGACGCACTCTGCTCATTTACAAATATAGCTCAATCAAGGTACTCTCTTCCTAACAATCCTCAAATGCCTTTGTATCGTGTTTAAACCCAAACTCTGTCACGATTCATAAAGCCACTCAAGATGCAGCTTCTGACAAAGTTGCCAGCCTTGTTCTAATCACTGCTTTCCTGTCCACTACCTCCAACCACTCTGATCTGAATTGCAGATCCTCAGGCGCATTCCTGTTTTGAACCTTTGCCCAGTTTTTCCTCTCCTAGAAACGTGTCCTCTTTGATCAGCCGATGGCTGGCTCCTTTATGTCACTTCAAATGTCACCTCCACAGAGAGACTTCCTACCTCCCCGTTTGAACTAACTCTTTAAACTCTCTACAGTGTGTTACACTGTGCTATTTATAACATGATACTGATTTTTAGTGTCCTTCTTTTCAACAACAACATACACATGAATGTGTGCATGCTTGCCTGACAATATGAGCTCCGTGAGAATGGGAATTCTGTCTTTTTTGTTGTTGTTGCTCTGATTCCAACATTTAATGTGTAGCAGCCAAGACAAGATAATAATTGAATAAATGAATGTATTAAATTATAGTTGCTGCTATTAATCTTCCTTCTTAAGCTCAAGGACAGCTTGCATCTCCTACCCATCTTACATTCCACGACAGAACCAGCCTTGGCCGAGTTCACTGCACTAGGTAGATTGACAGATGAAAAGGGAAAAACAACTTATTTGTGGAAGCTGAGAAACCACCTACAATACCACACAGAATTCAGCATTTGGTGAAAACAGCTCGGAATCACAAGTGGTGCTCAGTAAACAATGAGCATCTGTATTCCGACTTGAAGCAAACCAGTGGCAATTTCAGTACCGTTCAGTTCATTTCAGTCACTCAGTCGTGTCCGACTCTTTGCAACCCCATGGACTGCAGCACGCCAGGCTTCCCTGTCTATCACCAACTTCCAGATCTTACTCAAACTCACGTCCATCAAGTCAGCAATACCATCCAACCATCTCATCCTCTGTCGTCCCCTTCTCCTCCCACCTTCAACCTTTCCCAGCCTCAGGGTCTTTTCCAGTGGGTCAGTTCTTCAAAAGTATTGGAGTTTCAGCTTCAGCATCAGTCCTTCCAATGAACACCCAGGACTGATCTCCTCTAGGATGGACAGGTTGGATCTCCTTGCAGTCCAAGGGACTATCAAGAGTCTTCTCCAACACCACAGTTCAAAAGCATCAAAAGTTTAGTGGTAGAGTTTAGTGAGAAAAATTAGCACTAGGTGATGCTGGGATGAGCAGGCAGGCAGGCAGGACAGTCTTTAAGCAGGTGCCCAGACAACCAGGGTTCAGAGGCCAGCTTTCCAGCCCTGGCAGGAAATAGAAATGCCAGACACCAACAGTAAAGCCACATTTATAGAAGAAATGGGCATTTAATCTGCTGAGACATTTGAGAAACCCAATTCGAAGAGCAAAGTGGGGTTCCGTGCACTGGCATAGAGCACACAAGAGGTCTGTTACTCTGCAGGCAGAAGCCTACTCTCAGGACAGGAGACGCCGCGGATGACTTACGCCAAGTTCCAGGCTAAACGTGGACCAGGGGCTGGGGAGGCCATCACGTGAGGCTGTGTTCAAAGCAGGGGGCAGTCCAGTCAGACAGCAGGGCTCCATCGATTGCCTTCTACGGCATCATAGCACTGTCAGATATGACCGAAAGCCCATCTTTCTGCTGGCTGCTCTCGATCAATGTGATAGAACTGCCCCTCAGAGGCCTGTCTGAATCCTATTATTCTGCCTACGTGCATGCGAAGCTAAATTAATGATGATGACTCATGGGCTTCCAAGCATCTGTAAACTGTTATTATCCTCATCCACACCAGCACTTTATTGATCTCTTGTATTAGGCACTGACTCCTCGATGACCATTCTTTTTAAGGAAGCCAAAAGTTTAACCGTGTTTTCCTTTCTACCAATAGTCAGAGTAAATGCAGATCCAGTCTTTGCCCAAGGCTAGACTAGTGACAATGATTATTAAAACGGTGTGGATTTCAACCTAAACCTGCTTCATAGTCTTTCCTCAAATGCTCCAGGCAAAAAGGAGTCTGCTGGAGATAACTTCATCACGCTGACACATGAACTGAATTGGTTGTCATTATTTAGTGGCTAAGTTGTGCCCAACTCTTTTACCAAAGAGCTAAATAAAACATTACAACTTTTTTTTTTTAACACAAAAACATTTTGTATTGGGGTATAGCCAAATAATAATGTTGTGATAGCTTCAGTTTTAAAAGTGAGATTAAAAAATAAATGGAGATGTGCTGTAAGAGTAAAATACACATCAAATTTCAAACACTTACTGTGGGAAGTAAGGAATATATAATATCTTAAAATAAAAAGTAAATAAAGAAGCCTCAGCGAGCTTCCTTGGCTTCTCAGGTGGCACAGTGACAGTCTGACAATGCAGGAGACATTACGGGGACGGTGAACATATTCTTGTTGTGAGGGGGCTAAGGGCAGTGGAACAGTGAGATACCTGCTTTTAATTCTGGCTCATTACTTCTGGGGATTCAGATATTTTCCTTTTTTCTTTAATTGAGATGTAATTGACATATAACATTGTGGACAAAAAAAGAAAGCCACATTAAAACTAATTATGAATATATAGGAACACATTTAATTTTGACCATTGACACTCCTGTTTCATATTCTGTAATCAAGGGTGATCAGAAAACTACTTCAGTACTGCTCTTCTGATCTGCTGTAACCTTTATTTGGTGTTTTTCTGTGCGATTGACTGGGCTTACTGACTTCCTCTAATAACTCGGGGCTTAGGTATTATGGTTTCAGTCAGGTGCCACCTCTGGAGCCTTGCCTGTCCCCACACTCACACTGGGCCTCAATCAGTATCTGGCATGAAGGGAACACTCAAGAAATAATACTGACAGAGTAAATGAGTGTTCTTTTCTTGCGACACCTAATCCTCTAGTAACATCACCGACTGGATGGACAGGAGTTTGAGTGAACTCCGGGAGTTGGTGAAATGGAGAAGGCCTGGTGGCTGCGGTATCAGGAAAGTTTGACAAACAGATCGGTAACAACCGTTACAGATCAAAGACGACACAAGCTCTTTGTAAAACAAGCATGGGGCTTTAGTGAATGTAGGCATGCCTGTCCAGTCCATCTTGGCTCACTGATTCCTAGAATGTCGACGTTGACTCTTGCCATCTCGTTTGACCACTTCCAGTTTGTCTTGATTCGTGGACCTGACATTCCAGGTTCCTATGCAATATTGCTCTTTACAGCATCGGACCTTGCTTCTATCACCAGTCACATGCACAACTGAGTACTGCTTTTGCTTTGGCTCCATCCCTTCATTCTTTCTGGAGTGATTTCTCCACTGATCTCCAGTAGCATATTGGGCACCTACTGACCTGGGGAGTTCCTCTTCCAGTGTCCTATCTTTTCGCCTTTTCATACTGTTCATGGGGTTCTCAAGGCAAGAATCCTGAAGTCCAGTTATGTACTTCATCTAAGTGGAGGACTAGGGCACTGTGACATTCACCCTTGTTATGCCCTCTCCTCCACACAGCCAAGAGTCATAGATTGTAATCCAGTTCACATGCAATGCTCTAGGGAAGACAAAATAATTTTAAACTTGTTTTTCTTTTTACGTATATCTTTACTCCTTCCCCTTTTCAAACACAGGAACTGTAATCTATATTCTCAAAATTCAAACATTTGTGCAACTTTGTTTTGGAGGAGAACTAACTACTACATATGCTAATATATATAGATACTAAAGTGTACCTGACTGTGAGAAACATATAGGGTGTTCCCATGAGTCAACAGGATGTGAAATGCATGAGATGCCTTTTTTTTTTTTTTTTTTTGGTGGATGAGGCAGAGTGAATGTAATGACATCAGCAAATAAAAGGATCCACATAGCAGGAGACGTAAAAGTGGTTTTCAACCTAAGCTAGATGTAGTTATCTAGCCCATGTCCTACTTTATTAAGATATCACCTCTCATTTAACAGGTCATTTAGACATTTTCCACTTTTTAAGGAACTTCCAGTGTATATGATAGATACAGAGATTATAACAGTACAAAAATGCATTTTTCTCTTGAGATTTTTTTACATTATTAAATTTGCATTGCAAATGGTAAGTAGGGAGCTTCAGATGCTACATTATTAAGCATCTGTTTAGCCAATATGTGATTAAATATTATAATCTGCTTCAATCACATATGCTTCACCATTAATCAAAACCCAAAATTTCTGCCTTGCACAATAGTTTTCAGTGTATTTATACTTTGAAAAAGCATACTTAAATAATTGCAGGGTGATAAGTCCTTATGAAAGCTTCTGTTGTGAAATGTCTAAAACATGGATTAAAAGGTATTAATCATTACCAAAAATAACCTGAAAAATGGAAGAAATGAAAAACTGATAGTTATTATATAATTACTCTTTCCCTCTTGTTTAAATATTAAAAATGAAATTCTAAATTATGTGATAAGGACTACTGGATAAAAATAAGCAGAATACATTCACTCTTCATCTCTTTCTAATTTTTCCTTATAGTAAAAGTATTTTCTTTAAGTCTATATACTGTGAAAGTTTTCATCTTATGCTGTTTTGAAGAAAGTAAATTGTCAGTATCTTAATTTTGAATTTCCATCCTTGCTTACTAGTCAAAATTGATAGTGATGGGGTCTCATGGTTAACCCAAATAACCGTATTCTATTAAAAGATCAGTAGCCATCAGCCCTTTATCAATCATCAATTTCCAGATATAGCAAATCAGGTGTCTTTTTTTTTTTTTTTTTTTCCTATTACTTGGGCTTGCTTCTTTGGTAAATCTCTGCAGGAATAAAAAGAGCTTCTTTTGTCACTTTCTGCATAGATTTTCCTAGTTTCCTGGAGAACAGGGGACTCATTTTATTCTGAAATTCTCTGAGAACTTACAGGAGGGTGACAGCAAAAGAGAAGAGACAGGAGCCTGCTCCAGAGTGGGACACCTACATACAGATGGCTGACTCTGCTGTGGAAAGGGAGTTGATGCCCTTTAACAGAGGAGCCCAAGGGGAGCTGACAACTGAAAACCAAACCTAAACGTAAGCCTTTTATCAAGCTCGCATTGAAAGAAAAATGTTTGTATATCTATCTGAAGCACACTTTTTAGAATCGGAGAGACCGTGGAATTTATTCCTCTTGAAGATGACTGAGGATTTGGGGCAAAGCATCTTCAGACTGCATCCTTTCTGCTCTTTCCTACCTGTAAAAACAGATAATGCTCGCCCATCAGGAAGGGCCTTAAGGCTTTTTGAGCTCTATAAAGTTGCCTCAACTAAAGGTCAAATTATCCAGCATTTAGTTTTAACCAAGGATCACTTTATTTTCTCTTTAAAGAATCATTTTCTCAAAAGTATAGAACAAATTGCATATAGCATTAATAAATACTGTTTCCCTCCCAAACGCCTCCTCCTTGTCTAAGGGACTGTATAGTTTTTCAAGCATGGTGTGGATGACTGACTAATCCCCACCACCAGCAAGGGGAATAAACAAAGAAAATTTATGTACACCCAGAGATTATACACACACAAACACACACACTCCCTTGGACACAAATAGCAGTGTGCCTGTATAACCCATTTATTGGATAATCAAAACTTGCTCAGATGAAAACAGAGAGCTTCACCATATTTTCAAACCTTTTGCTTTAAGCCCACTTGGCAGGCTCTTCTCTATCTTTGCCTGGGTAAAATCCTAGACAGTTCCCACCACACTTTCAGTCTTTATTGGATACCTACTAATCATGTAAGAAACCCAATCATTCTAATATCTACCACCAGAGTTTCATGGATTTAAAGTTCCTGAGCTCAGAAGGCCCCTGACCTGCCGAAAAAGGCTGGGTGGCAGTCTCTCTCCCCAGACCTGCTCTCCCAGCTCCCTGTCCATCCCCGCTGTCCCTGGAGGAGGTAGGGAAGGGCTGGAGAGGACTGTATCTCCCTGGGATACCTGTGCATCTGACTCTGTACACAACCAACTAGTACTTGGGCCAAATTAGTATTTGGACCCTTCCTCTTAGATGAGTGGATTTTTAGGACCATGACCATTGAAGGTCTTGTACATAAAGTTCTGTCAGTTCCTGTCTGACTCTTTGCGACCCCATGGGCTGCATCACACCAGGCTCCCCTGTTTCACTCTCTCCCGGAGTTTACTCAAATTCATGTCCATTGAGTGGGTGATGCTCTCTAACCACCTCATCCTCTATCACCCCCTTCACCCTTTGCTTCAGTCTCCCAGCATCTGCGTCTTTTTCAATGAGTCAGTTTTTCAGGTGGCCAAAGTATTGGAGCTCCAGCTTCTGCATCTGTCTAAATGTCTATGTGAATCTAAAATGGAGATGTTTCATGACTGAAACAACAGCTTTCTATGTAAATAATATCTCTGCATACACAACTCAGAGACCTCCTAAAATAAGCTGAACTGAAGTGTGTCTTGATGCTGGGAGAAAGGTCCTGGGGGTCTGCAGTGGTGGTCCTGGGTTCTCTCTGCTTTCACTCTAGTCATATCCTTGAAATTATCACTAAAGCTTGAATCTGTATGAAGTCTCAGATTCACGAGAGTCTGACCTGACAAATAATCACCTATGTTATCTCTGACAGCCTAACCTCTTGCATTAAAAGGTAGGGTTGCTTTAAATCTATTTTCTCAAGTTGTGTGCCTAACATCTTTTTTTCACTACTAGATATGTTTCTTTTGTAAGTAATAATAAGGTATAGAAAATTTAAATTTCTTTGGTTTTCTTTGGGGGTTCAAATCTGACAGGCACTCCTTGTATGTAAGGTTTTTCCATCTTAAAGGTGGTTCTTTATTTCCACTATGTGACAAATTCCATAAGGGTAAAGACCATGAATAACTTAACTGCAGATCAGTGTGAATGTACACCTAGCACAGTGTAGGTGCTCAAATAAGCGAGTGGTGCTGATATAAGTTTTTGGCCTTGTCATTTGCTGGAGTTTGGTAAAGAATCTGCCTGCAATGCAGGAGACCCCAGTTCAATTCCTGGGTCATGAAGATCTCCTGGAGAAGAGATAGGCTACCCACGCCAGTATTCTTGGGCTTCCCTGATGGCTCAGATGGTAAAGAATCGCCTTCAGTGCAGGAGACCTGGGTTTGATCTCTAGGTTGGGAAGATCCCCTAGAGAAGGGAACAGCTACCCACTCCAGTATTCTTGCCTGGAGAATTCTAAGCACAGAGAAGTCTGGTATGCTACAGTCCATGAGGTCACAAAAAGTCAGACAGGACTGAGCAACTTCCACTTTCATGAATGAGAGATGGGCCTGAGTTAACATTTACTTTTGTCTCAGGGGCTTTATTTTGGGGCTGCAGGAGAAGATTGCAGCACAAGCTCAGAAGAGAAGACAAAAGGCATCAGAGAATAGCTGGTATATATTCCCTTGTCAAACACCATGCATACATTTCAGCCTCTTACAGAGAAGGGGCTGTCTTCAGGAGGCTATGGTGAGACATGGGGCTTAAGTCATTCTGCTTTGGTCATACATCATGTCACAGGTTAAAGGAGAAAGGCTTTCTCTCCTTTATTCTTGGAGCAGTTATTTTTCCAACAGTGTGACAATCAAAGGGATTATAGCACTTTGAGGACTGGCTACTTTGGAAACCCACAGAAACCCCAGCCTTGGCAGGGATCAGTGTTCACGTGTAGGCAGCAGTGGTCATGGGGAAGGTGCTGTCCTCAAGTAGCATGGAAGAAAAGACAAGAGTCTATAAAAACAGCATATTGAGAGAATACAAGAGGATTGTTCATGACGAGGTAGAAAATAAAGCCTGAGAATTCAAAACACACATGAATAGCTTAAAGGAAGTTTTAATGGGTGGTGTGGGGTAAGTGGGTGGGGTGCAAGGTCCTGCATTAAATAGACTAAAGTAGTGACATAGTAAACAGTGCATGTTCAAGTCCAAGTGTCCTTAGCTGTTGGTGTAAGGTAGCAAAAGAGGCCATGCATTTCAGTGGGTATGCTCCAGTAGAGTTACACCGCAGAGAGGAGTTTGTACAAAAATAGGCGTGTTATGATGCCCTGGGTGACTTCCAAAATCACTGGGGGCTGTAGAAGCAGGCTCTGGATTGAGCTTCCAGGAACTCCTACCAGTGACGGGAAAGCTTCCGCTTGAACTGTAACAAGCCATCATATTAGGAAGCTGCTAGCTGCAGTTTTACCCTGTCTCTCACAGTCTACATCAACGAAACGAAGGCCTCTTAACTCTCCACTTGACAGAGTTCCAAATTCAAATCCATAATGATTTCACCAGGTTGGTGGAACCTAAGTGATATCTATAATATCAGTTGCAAGGAAATCTGGGAAAAAAGTTGTCAGCCTTTCAGGCAATAGATTTGATGAAGACACAGAAGAAAGAGGCTAGAATGGATACCAAACAAACCAGTGCACAGAAGCCACCATAACTGCATTGAGAAAAGCCACTACTTCATCCTTTGCTTTACACATAGTCTACTTATTCAACTATATTTGTTGAACGACTGCTGTGTTTTAGACACCATTCCTTGGTTCCCAAAATGAACAAGATAAAAAGGTAGAGAAAGCAATTTGGATTCTTTTTCTCTTATTTCTTTTCTTCTGTTTTTTATTCTTTATTCTACTTTGGAAGCAGGATTTGGGGTAGTACGATTTGGAGCTGAGTGTGCCTTCTGCAAGAAGGGCCTTTGTCTCCAAGAAGGAGGACAGGCTGGGACAGTCCAGCAGAACCAGAGGCTGGGGGCTGGCTGCTCAGAACTGCCTGTGTTCTCACCCTCAATGGGGAGAATGGCAGGGCTTACAAGGCTGCTGTGTTTTGTAGCTCTGTTCACCAGGGTAAAGAGGAGAAAGGGATTTGGACATAAGCCCTCCTCGCGATAAAACTTACTTGACTATAATGTCCTTTCATTTTATTTCAGAAGATAAGTCTGGCCATAGCAGCTAAACGGAAGAAACAGAACACTCTATTGAGCAGAAATGCAAACAAAAACTGGAAGCAACTAGGCAACTGTATCGAGGGAAACTGACTCCAGACTGGGTAGATTAGAATGGCTGTGAGAGGCAGAGAGGAAAATTGTGGGGCGCAGGTAGCTCACTGATACATTCAAATATACACAGCTTTCAAAAGGTACAGGTATGCCAGCTATTACACAGGAAAATTCTTCCCCCAAGTGTTTCCTTTTTTATATTCTCTGATTTGAACTGGAAATATTATGAAAAAATGTGGATACTGTAAACATAAAAAATATGAGAAAAATAGCGAAGAAATAGTCATAGTTTGGAAATATTTTAAAGTTTGGATGAAATGAATGACTATTTAAAGAAAACTAGTTTATTTATTTATAACTAGCTTGATTTTCTTTTGGGGGGTGGGGCCTGGGGACAGGCTGCTGAAAGAACTCTATTTAATGGAATTGTCCAAAATGTCAACAGAGTGCTCAAGCTCATTTATACCTCCACAGACTTTTTGTAAGATAGAGGATTTTTTTGTTCTTTAGTTTCCATTTTATAGATTAGAAAACTGTAGAGAGATTCAGTGCTGAGTTTAATGTCACGTAACGGTAATTGCTGCCTTTTACTGAGAGTGTTCCGTAGGGTAGGTGTTGAGAGACATTTACTTTCATTATAGTTAATCCTCAATAACACTGCCACAGGAGTGGCTTTTCCCCCTTTTACAAATTGGAAGCTAAGACCAAGAGATGGTAAAGAAACTACTAGCAGTTGCAAAGCCAGTGAATACTAGAGCCAGCATGTGAGACTAAGCTCACGCGCTTTCAGAGCCCATGTGTTTTCAGTACCCTGCACGGCTGTCACCAGTCTACCACCCTGCCAGCATCAGAAGTGCTAAGAGAGTCAAAGCCTTGATGTTCAGCTCAGCACTTCACTGAATGATAATAATAAATGAAAACATAAGCATCCCTTTTGGCCCTCCTATGCCACACTTGTAGCTTGCATTCTTCTCTCCCGGCAGTTTCTTCCCTTTTTGCAGTCTTTTTCCTGTTTTCTCCAATTATGAAATCAGCTGCAAGACTGTTTGTTCCTTTACTTAGAAAAATATACTCAGCGATTTGGATGGTGGATATGATTGTTCTCTCAGAATACTAAACTGTCTCATTGACAGTTCATGTTTGTACAGTATCTGGATGCATATGGGCTCATCTGATCAAGAGTTAGCGTGGGCTCTGACTTGCAACACCCTAGATAGGCGTGGGGTAGGTTGAATGGTCTACTAAGCAAGAACAAGAGTCATTGCCACAGGCTACTTCCCTAGCCACAGAAGTCTGCACCATGAGACTCTGTTTAAACTGTATAGGAGGAATTCAGAAACCATTACTTAGTCTCATTGTCATATTCAAGTACTGCCAATAGCAAAAGCAGGAATGGAAAAGAACAACTCTTGGCAGTGCAGAGGCATCCTCCAAGAATCTCCTTACCCTATGGTGGGGTCCAGCATTCCTTTGGTGGGTCTTCCTTTCAAGAGAATTGTGCTATCAAAGCAACAATCTAATCCATCCATTGAATTTTTCATTGGCTGATTCTGCAAACAGCAGCTTCGTAGACAAAAAAAGGGCCTTTTATTTATTTAATTTTTTTAAAATTTTATTTTTCTCTTTTATTGTTTATTATTATTTTTTTTACTTTAATGGCAAAACCAATACAATATTTATTTAAATTTAAGATACCAAAATTACACCATTAAAGACAATGTTTAGTTATCTCAAGAGCTCTAAACCTAATCTATATATTGACTTTCAAAGAGTTCACCAGTCCACTGAATTGAAAGGAAGACAGTGTCATTTATGCAGACATGCACTTTTGGGTGGGTGATGAGGAGAAAACATAAAAAGGCCTGAAATAAAAAAAAGGAATATAGAGCTTAAAAATACAATCCTGTGATAGATCAAAACAAGTATCAACTGTGCGAAAACAATTTTGATTTACAGAGAAAAACAAAAGCACCACTGAATTATTTGATAGCAATAGTATTAAATGTGGGAAGAAGATGATAGGAGTTAAAGCAATCTAAAGTTCTTTTGGTTTTCTGAAAGAAGACAAAAATACTAATTTTAGATCGTGTAAAGTTAAATGAGCACCAGAATGTCTTAGGATAAACAATAAAAGAAGAGAAATAGAGAATTTAATATTTAAATTGTAAAGAATTAAGGATAAAAAGCAAACAATCCAAAAAAAGTAGTTTAATAGACACAAATAAAATTACATCAATGAATTCAAATAATTACAGCAAATAAAAGAGAATAACTGTTTTGGTGAAAGGCAAAACTTGTCAGTCTAGACAAAAAGATAAAAAAATCTCACTATGTGTTCTTTCTGAGAGGTACATCTAAATCAGAGCAAAGAAAAGCTGAAAGAATGAAAAAGGATACACAACAAAATTATTAAAATAAAGAAGGCTGGTGTGACTGATCATAGACTTTAAAGCAAAAGTAATTGCTAGAAAAGAAGAGTGAGCATGTATTGGGAAAAAGTGGAATTTTCCAGGAAAATGTAACTATTTCAATATTGGAGCTTATGGATACCTAAAATTTTTCTTTAAAATAAATGCATAAAGTAAAAATTGACTAACTCCAATAAAGTGTGGCAAATACACTATTGTGATATGAAGGTTCAAGCTATCTCAGTTATTAGTACATGAAGCTGATCAAAACTGAGCAATGTTACAGAAAATATTTAAAAATGCAAGCAACACAAATGACCTAATGGGCACATAAAAATATCTATTTGTTGTACAATTCTTTCTAGCACACGAGAAACTTTTGCTCAAATTTATCATGTATTAAAAAAGCAATGTGGACAGCAACTGCAGCCATGAAATTAGAAGATGCTTGCTCCTTGAAACAAAAGCCATAACCAACCTAGACAGCATATTACAAAGTGGAGACATCACTTTGCCAACGAAGGTCTGTATAGCCAAATCTATGTTTTTCCCAGTAGTCATGTATTGATGGGAGAGTTGAACTATAAAGGAGGTTGATCACCCAAGAATTGACGCTTTCAAATTGTAGTGCTGGAGAAGACTCTTGAGAGTCCCTTGGACTGCAAAGAGATTCAACCAGTCCATCCTAAAGGAAATCAGTCCTGAAAATTCACTGGAAGGTCTGATGCTGAAGCTCTGATACTTTGGCCACCTGATGCAAAAAGCCAACTCATTGGAAAAGATCCTGATGCTGGGAAAGGTTGAAGGCAAGAGGAGAAGGGGATGACAGAAGATGAGATGGTTGGAGGCATCACTAACTCAATGGACTTGAGTCTGAGCAAACTCAGGGAGGGAGTGAATGTGCTGAAGCCTGATGTACTCCAGTTCATGGAGTCACAAAGAGTTGGACATAACTTAGTGACTAAACAACAGCAGCAAGCCAAAAAGAGTTTTTAAATATTCTAGTCAGGAGCAAATAGTACATTCTTGACTATGAAATTCATTTCGTTATCAGTAATAAAAATAAAACTGAGAAAATTCTATATACTTGGAAGTTTAAAATAAAACTAAAAATCTCCAAATCAAAGAATAAATTATGGTTGTTGGAAATTGGAAATTATGGTTAGTGGAAAATGGTTAGAACAAAATGATAATGGAAATAAAATATAAGATATATGGGCTATTGTTGGAGTAAGAGAAAGTGCCAGTGACTATTACATTTCATGACTATTCAAGCCACAGAAACATAGTTTAAAAGTCTCCTGTAAATAGAACACCAGACACAATTATACAGAAAAGTCTATCAACTATTTATCAAGTAGCTAATAAAAATTGTATAGAATTTTTTTTTCTGTAAATAAGAAAACGTAAGATATTTTCAATTCTTCTGAAAAAGCTATCAGACACAACTGAGCGACTGAACTGAACTGAATCTTAATAGCTATAGCAGAAAGGAGCATATCAAAAATAACTAGACCAATACCATTCATAGGCATACATGCAAAATTTTTAAAATATATTTGGAGACTGATTTTAGGCTTTCATTTTTTAAAAAGACTTTATGATAAGTATGTATTAATTCCAATAGCAGAATGCATCCTTTATGATTTTATGTCTTCTGATTTCCTTCATTTTTTGTGAATAAGTCAACTCAGTCTTTCCTTGCTACTTTGAAAGTATGTCTCACCCCACCGCCCCTCCCCCAGATGGTTTTAAAATTTTGTACTTATTTTTGGAGTTTTGCGGTTTACTGTGACAAGTGGAAATACTTCATATTTATGTTGCTTAGGGTCTTTAATGGCACCCCACTCCAGTACTCTTGCCTGGAAACTCCCATGGACGGAGGAGCCTGGTAGGCTGTAGTCCATGGGGTCGCTGAGAGTTGAACATGACTCAGTGACTTCACTTTCACTTTTCACTTTCATGCACTGGAGAAGGAAATGGCAACCCACTCCAGTGTTCTTGCCTGGAGAATCCCAGGGCTGCCGTCTATGGGGTCGCACAGGGTCAGACACGACTGAAGTGACTTAGCAGCAGGCAGGCAGGGTCTTTAGAGCAGTTTGATTGGGTAAGTAACTTTTGTAAACTTGTTTTGGAAAGTTTTTGCTTACTCTATCTTCAAATGTTACTTCTTCCCTGTTTTCTCCCTCTATTTCTTCTTGGGTCACCAAACACATAGATATTACATCTTTTCACTAAGTCTTAAGTGTCTTTAATGCTTTTTTGCGTGCTTTTTAAAAAATTTTCTTTGTCTTTCAGTGTAAATATTTTCTACTGGGAGGGAAAATCTGGAAGCTTGTGCCTGGTTTCTCCTGGACCTTCCCATATGCCCTTTCTCTTTGCTGGCTTTGATCTGTGTTCTTTTGCTATAATACATTATAACTGTGAGTACAATAACTTCTAAGAATTTGAAGTCCTTCAAGCATGAGGGAGGTCTTGAAGACTCCCAATACAGACACCATTAACATAGCAACAAATCTAATAAATCAAGGAAGAAATCTAAGATGTTCAATACCTCTACACATAAAATTATAAAACTTTAAAGAAAAACATTGAACAATATTTAATTAAGTTTAAAGATGTTTCACCTCACGAATAAGAAAATTCAGTCATAAAGGTGTCATAAAATTTTGAAGAATTATCAATAGTCTTGGTGGAATTCTGATCTAAATTCCAATAGATTTTTAAACAAAATTGATGATTTGGAGTTTTATGTGCAAAAACAAAGGGTTGAGAATGTTCAGAAGGATAAGCACATTGGAGAAAATTGGCACACCAAAATAGAGTTCTAAATTTATATCAATTAGGACTGGGAGGTTGTGATTCAAGGATAATCTAATTGACCAAAGGAGCAAGAATAGAAAACTCACATGTGAAGCTGTTAATTCTCATCTGGTTAATAATTCAAAGTATATGATAAAACTTCTAAATTTTTAGAAGAAAACATTGGAGAATATTTTTTTAGGCTTTGTATGAAAGGGTTCCTAAGTTAAAATAATAAACACAATTCACAAAAGAGAGTATTGATAGGTCTACTTCATGACAATGAAGAGCTTGTGTCCATCAAAACAAGTTATAGAGGACGTGAAAATGTGAGCCATATTGCCAAACATGTGATCAAGAAAAAACTAGTGTTAAGAATGTACACACAACTACTAAAACTATTAGAAATCAATGAGAGGACTGTATCAAGATGGTGACATGGGAGACTTTCCTGCTTCCCACAGATACATCTGATATACAACTAAGCATGGATCAATTCCATCTGAGAGAAATCCAGCAACTACTTGAGTTCCTTCTACATATTAGGCAAATGAGAAAATACCACATTGACTTGGGTAGGTATTTGCCCATAAATCCTATTACCATAATCCCATACCCAATGCAAAGCCTTACAACTGGGAAGGAACTCCCAATATCTAGCTTCTTCTTGAGGAGTAAAGGGTTTGGAACATACATCAGTGACCCATCATTTAAGGATGCCGTTCTAGGAATGGACCCTCAAATCACATTAGCCCTCACTACAGGGCTATAGCAAGCAAGAATCAATTGCTAAACAGGTGCACAAAAATTCTATGAGGCTATCCTCCCTAGGCTCAGTGCAAAGGGAGGAGATGAAAATACCCATCTTCTTACTTTTCCCTGGAAGCGGTTTGGCTCCATATTTACTCAGCTACAGCCTGAGTATCTGGCTTCTAATCAGCCTGCAGCTAGGTTCTGAGTAAAGCAAACAATACCTCGGTGGACACTTCACCCACGATCTTTCTCCCTTAGTCTTGCTCCAACAATGAAACCAGGTTGCTATCTTCTTAGAAGGAGCTTGTTCACACATCTAAGTTTTATGACTGTTATCCAATCAACAGGACCCTAAATTATCTAGCTCTGATGGTAAATGGAGTTCAGCATTTACAAACACCACATAAGCTTATTAAACAAAAAACAAATGAAAATAATTTTCAAATCAGCACACAAGCACATGCTGAAGCTCTCCTCTTGAACTCAGCACCAAAGGAGCAGGCAGAATGTCCATCACTGTCTCCTAATTCATCCCTAGAAGAAATAGGACTCTGTACTTTCCCAACTACTGCTTGAGTTTCTGGCTCCTAATCAACTTGCTGACTGGGATTCTCCCAAGGGCCTGGAAAAACTCTCTATCCTGGTTCACTCCAGCAATAAAAGCATACCTTCAGATTCTCCGTGGAAGGAGCTTGTCCATAGAGACTGGCTCCCAGATCACACAGCTCTGGGAGATGATGAGGCCAAACATTGATGAGTTCCTCAAGACCACACAAAACAGTAGTGGTTCTATTTGGGCACACAGCACTTCTAGCATCTATTGCTTCTGGCTTAAAACAGAATAAGAAGGTAAAAACAACCATCACCAACTTTTTTCCTGATAGGAGCTACACTGCCTATCTAATCCCCTGACATTCCTATCTCATAGTGATTTTGATCTTCAAATTAGCTTTCACTCAGGAGAGGAAGGGTCAGGCAGTCAATAGTCCTTCAGGAGCTGAACAGGTATATGGGTATTTGCCCATGCTATTAGGACACTGAAGGACTTCCCTGGTGGCTCAGATGGTAAAGCATCTGCCTACAATGCAGGAGACCCGGGTTCAACTCCTGGGTCAGGAAGATCCTCTGGAGAAGGAAATGGCAACCCACTCCAGTACTCTTGCCTGGAAAATCCAATGGACAGAGGAATGTGATAGGCTACAGTCCATGGAGTTGCACAGAGTTGGACAAGACTGAGCAACTTCACTTTTCTTTCACTTTAGGAGACTGAATGGTCTTGGTACACCATCATCTACTGGCAGCCAGTAAGAACGAGGATGGTGGTTTGAACAATCACAAAGGTTTGAGGGAAATCCATGAGCATAGATTGCATTGATCGAAGATATTCATCCCTTATATGAGGAGAATCTGTCAAGTGTAAGAGATGGATGTTTTATCTAATGCATAAACATCAAAACAGTCAAAAAAAAAAGAAAGAAAAAAAATCCAATAAATTACTTAAATCTATATCTCAAGGAACTAGAAAATGAAGGAAAAACTAGGTTCAAAATTAGTTGAAGGAAGTAAACCAAAATCAGAGCATAAATAAATGAAATAAAGAATTTTAGAAAGACAGTAGAAAAGATCACTAAAACTAAGAGCTGATATTTTCAAAAACTGACCAAACTTTAGCTTGACAAGTTCACTGCAAACATCAGACTCAGTGGTGAAAAACTGAAATCTTTTCCTCCATAAGTGGAACAAAACAAGGTTATCCACTCTTGCCACTTTTTTGATCATAGTACTGGAAATTCTAGTCAGAAAAACTGGTCAAGAAAAAGAAATAAAGACAACCAAATCAGAAAGGAAGAAGCAAAATTGGTTCTGTTTGTAGATAACATAATCTTAAATGTAAAAATACCTAAAGAATCCACCAAAAATCTATAAGGACTTCAATAACTTCAATAATTTTGTAGGATGCAATATCAATATACAAAAATAAGTTGCATTTCTATATGCTAATAATGAATTATTTAAGAAATTAAGAAAGCAACCCTATTTACAATTGCATCAAAAAGAATAATATATTTAGAAATAAATTTGACCAAGAGAGTGAAGTTATCTGTCACTGAAAACTATAAAATACTGACAAAAGAAATTGAAAAAGACAAAAATAGATAAGATCGTTCATCTTTAAGGACTGAAATAATTAATATTAAAAATGTGGGTACTACTCAAAACAATCTGCATATTCAATGCAATCTCTACCAAAATATCAATGACATTTTTTGTTGTTGTTCAGTCACTCAGTCATGTCCTGCTCTTTCGACCCCATGGACTGTTGCATGCAGGGTTCCCTGTACTTCACCACCTCCCAGGACTTGCTCAAACTTATGTCCATTGAATCTGGATGCCATCCAACCATCTCATCCTCTGTCATCCCCTTCTCCTCCACCTTCAATCTTTCCAGCATCAGAGTCTTTTCCAATGAGTCAATTCTTCTCATCATGTGGCCAAAGTATTGAAGCTTCAACTTCAGCATTAGCCCTTGCAGTGAATATTAAGGACTGATTTTCTTTAGGATTGACTGAATTGATCTCCATGAAGTCCAAGGGACTCTCCAGAGTCTTCTCCAACACAACAGTTCAAAAGCATAAATTCTTTGGTGTTCAGCCTTCTTTATGGTCCAGCTCTCACATCCATGCGTGACTGCTGGATAAACCGCAGCTTTGACATTATGGACGTTTTTTGGCAGAGTAATGTCTCTGCTTTTTACTGTGCTGTCCACATTGGTCATAGCTTTTTTTCCAAGGAGAAAGTGTCTTTTTTTTTTTAATGAAATAAATACTTTATTGATAAAAATGCAAACCATCATCTGGCAGCAAATTTTTTTTTTTTTAAAGCAGTGTCTGGGAATTGGGGTGAAGACAAGTACAGTGAAGGGAGGTGTGGAGTCAAACAACATGTGACCTCAAAAGGNTTTTTTTTTTTAATGAAATAAATACTTTATTGATAAAAATGCAAACCATCATCTGGCAGCAAATTTTTTTTTTTTTAAAGCAGTGTCTGGGAATTGGGGTGAAGACAAGTACAGTGAAGGGAGGTGTGGAGTCAAACAACATGTGACCTCAAAAGGTTTCTTCTCAGCTTGAAATCACTGAGATCCATCAGAGCTGCTGCACTTGTTGACAGTTTGATCTTTCAATTCGGACCAGTCTGTTCCAACATTCACCCCCTAAAGGACAGTGGGTCATTTCTAGCCTTTGGCTATACAAATGAAGATGCTACAAGTATCCACATGTGGGTTTTGTGTGCAGGTAAGTTTTCACTTCTTTAGGGGAAATGCCCAGGGCATGATTTTGGGCATACGGTAGGTATAGATTCAATTTTTAAAGAAATTATGGGAGGATGTCTGGAGTGGCTGTGCGGGTTCTTGCAACACTGCAGTGGACCCAGCACCTGGGTCAGCAGCTGCAGGCTTTGTGTGCAGCATTCTAGAAGATTCCTAGCATAGCTTAAC
>SJYA01004549.1:0-32678 GCA_006410615.1 Neotragus moschatus
GACTATAAAGAAAGCTGAGCACTGAAGAATTGATGCTTTTGAACTGTGGTGTTGGAGAAGACTCTTGAAGTTTCCTTGGACTGCAAGGAGATCCAACCATTCTATCCTAAAGGAAAGCAGTCCTGAATATTCATTGCAAGGACTGATGCTGAAGCTGAAACTCCAATACCTTGGCCACCTGATGCGAAGAGGTGACTCATTGGAAAAGACCCTGACACTGGGAAAGACTGAGGGGAGGAAGACAAGGGGGCTACAAAGGATGAGATGGTTGAATGGCATCACGAACTCAATGGACATTAGTTTGAGTAAACTTCGGGTTTGGTGATGGACAGGGAGGCCTGACGTGCTGCGGCCCATGGGGTTGCAATGAATCGGACACAACTGAGTGACTGAACTGAACTGAATCCAGTCTCAATCAGTATCCCAGTGAGATACTTTATAGAATCTGAGAAGCTGATTCTAAAATTCATTAGCAAGTGAAAAAGAACAGCCAAAAAAAATTTTTTTTCAAAAGAACATAGTGGAAGGGTTTGTCTTATTATTAATCAGCACAATGAGTTATTGACACTGGAATACAAATAGGTCCATGAGATTGTGTGTATTTGAGTGTATAGTTTTTTAAAGACAGTGTGGGAATAATTGGCTGTTGGTTATTTATCTTGTAGGTCTTCACAGAACTGTTCAACTTTAGCTTCTTCAGCATTACTGGTTGGGGCATAGACTTGGATTACTGTGATATTGAANGTGATGTCCATGTGTAGAGTCTTCTCTTGTGTTGTTGGAAGAGGGTGTTTGCCATGACCAGTGCATTTTTTTGGCAAAACTCTATTAGTCTTTGACGTGCTTCATTCCTATTCCAAGACCAAATTTGCCTGTTACTCCAGGTGTTTCTTGACTTCCTACTTTGCATCCCAGACCCTTATAATGAAAAGGACATCTATTTCGGGTGTTAGTTCTAAAAGGTCTTGTAGGTCTTCATAGAACTGTTCAACTTCAGCTTCTTCAGCGTTACTGGTTGGGGCATAGACTTGGATTACCGTGATATTGAATGATTTGCCTTGGAAACAAACAGAAATCATTCTTTCATTTTTGAGATTGCATCCAAGTACTGCATTTCAGACTCTTTTGTTGACCATGATGGCTATTCCATTTCTTCTGAGGGATTCCTGCCCACACTAGTAGATATAATGGTCATCTGAGTTAAATTCACCCATTCCAGTCCATTTTAGTTCACTGATTCCTAGAATGTCAGCATTCACTTTTGCCATCTCTTATTTGACCACTTCCAATTTGCCTTGATTCATGGACCTGACATTCCAGGTTCCTATGCAATATTGCTCTTTACAGCATCAAACCTTGCTTCTATAACCAGTCACATACACAGCTGGGTTTGGTTTTTGCTTTGGCTTCATCCCTTCATTCTTTCTGNTTTGCCATCTCTTGTTTGACCACTTCCAATTTGCCTTGATTCATGGACCTGACATTCCAGGTTCCTATGCAATATTGCTCTTTACAGCATCAAACCTTGCTTCTATAACCAGTCACATACACAGCTGGGTTTGGTTTTTGCTTTGGCTTCATCCCTTCATTCTTTCTGGAGTTAATTCTCCACTGGTCTCCAGTAGCATATTGGACACCTACTGACCTGGGGAGTTCCTCTTTCAGTATCCTATCATTTTGCCATTTATTCAAATAATAAATCTTGGTGTATTTTTTAAACTATGACATTTGTCCTAGTTGTCATAAAAAGTCAGTGCTAAGTCTCAAGACCCACGCAACATTTCAAGGGGTCATTTTTTTTTATTACTATTCTACACATACCAAAATGTATAATATTTATTTCTCAGGATTCGTGTTTCTCCTTTACCTAATAGAAATCATATGATCTCCATAAACCCTTACTTTTCTAATTCTGTGGCTTTTATTTTACTGAGCCCATTAAAGAACTTTGGCTGTGGACCTCTTTTGATACATTGTTGGGACCTTGAGTGAGACAGAATATACTTTCTAAATAGTATTTAGTTTCCCAGATTGCAATTTTGTGTATGATTTTTGCTGTTATTTTAAGAACATCTTCTAAAATTGAACAGCATATCTTAAACATATGTATAAAATGATGAGCTGCTGCTGCTGCTGCTGCTGCTGCTAAGTCACTTCACTCGTGTCCAAGTCTGTGCAACCCCATACATGGCAGCCCAACAGGCTCCGCCGTCCCTGGGATTCTCCAGACAAGAACAATGGAGTGGATTGCCATTTCCTTCTCCAATGCATGAAAGTTAAAAGTGAAAATGAAGTCACTGAGTCATGCCCAACTCTCAGTGACCCCATGGACTGCAGCCTACCAGACGCCTCTGTCCATGGGATTTTCCAGGCAAGAGTACTAGAGTGGGGTGCCATTGCCTTTTCTGAAAGGATGAGCTACTGAATTATTTTGATGTTTCAGAAGGTTTTATTGACACTCATTCACATTCAAGTTATATAATATACAGGCAACTTCAGATATATTTCTTTTTAATTTTAATTTTTTAATTTCAAAAACAGTTTGTATTGTGATATACCTGATTAACAATGTTGTGGTAATTTTAGGTGAACAGTGAAGCAACTCAGTATTCATTCTCCCCTCATTTCTTTCTTTTCTTTTCTTTTTTAAAATTAACTATTTTATTGAAGATAATTGCTTTAAGAATTTTGCTGTTTTCTGTCAAACCTCAGCAAGAATCAGCCATAGATATAAATATATCCCCTCACTTTTGAAACTCCCTCCCTCTTTACTTTTGAAACCACCTCTCTAGTTTGCTACAGGGCCCCTGTTTGAGTTTCCTGAGCTCTACAGCAAATTCCTGTTGGCTATCTATTTTACATATGGTGAGGTAAGTTTCCATGTTACTCTTTCCATACATATCACCCTCTCCTCCTCTCTCCCCATGTCCATAAGTCTATTCTCTTTTTCTATTTCTCCATTGTTTCCCTGTAAATAAATTCTTCAGTACCACTTTTCAAGATTCCATATATATGAGTTAGAATATGATATTTATCTTTCTCTTTCTGTCTCACTTCACTCTGTATAATAGGTTCTAGGTTCATCCACCTCATTATAACTGACTCAAATGCATTCCTTTTTCATGAATGAGTAATATTCCATCGTGTATATGTACCACAACTTCTGTATCCATTCATCTGTTGATGGATATCTAGGTTGCTCCCATGTTCTAGCTATTGTAAATAGTGCTGCAATGAACAATGGGGTACAAATGTCTGTTTCAATTTTGGTTTCCTCAGGGTATATGCCTAGAAGTGGGACTGCTGGGGCAAATGGTGGTTCTATTTCTAGTTTTTGTTTTTGTTTTTTTTTTAAGGAATCTCCATACCATCTTCCATAGTGGCTATATCAGTTTACATTCCCACCAACAGTTCAATAGGGTTCTCTTTTCTCCACATCCTTTCCAGCATTTATGGTTTGTAGACTTTTTGATGATGGCCATTCTGACTAGTGTGAGATGATATCTCATTGTATTTTTGATTTCCATTTCTCTGATAATAAGCGATGTTGAGCATCCTTTCATGTGTTTGATAGCCATCTGTATATCTTCTTTGGAGAATGTTTGTTTAGATCTTTCTCCCAGTTTCTCATTGTGTTGTTTGTTTATCTGGTACTGAGTTCTATGAACTGCTTGTATAATTTGGAAATTAATCCTTTGTCAGTTATGTCATATGCTACGTATTTCTCCCATTTGAAGAATTGTCTTTTCACCTTGCTTATAGTTTCCTTTGCTGTTGAAAAGCTTTTAAGTTTAATGACGTCCTGCTTGTTTACTTTTGTTTTTATTTCCATTAGTCTAGGAATTGCATCATAGAGGCTCTTGCTTTGATGTGTGTCATCGTTCTGCCTATGTTTTCCTCCAAGAGTTTCATAGTTTCTGGTCTTACATTTAGGTCTTTAATCCATTTTGAGTTTATTTTTGTGTATGGTCATAGGAATTGTTCTGATTTCATTCTTTTACATGTAGTTGCCCAGTTTTCCCAGCACCATTGACTGAAGAGGCTGTCTTTGCCCCATTGTATATTCTTGCCTCCTTTGTCAAAAATAAGGTACCCATAGGTGCACGGGTTTATTTCTGGGCTTTCTATCTCATTCCATTGGTCTATATTTCTGTTTTTGTTCCAGTACCATACTTTCTTGATTGCTGTAGCTTTGTAGTATATTATGGAGTCAAGAAGCTTGATTCCTCCAGTTCCATTCTTCATTTCCAGGATTATTTTGGCTATTCAGGGTCTTTTGTGTAATCTTTTGTCCTAGTACTGTGAAAAATGCCATTGGCAATTTGATAGGGATCACATTGAATATGTAGATTGCATTTGGTAATATACTCATTTTTACAGTATTGATTTTTCTTACCTAGGAAGATGGAATATCTCTTCATCTGTTTATGTCATCTTTGATTTCTTTCATTTGTGTCTTATAATTTTCTGTGTAATTTTTCTCCTTAGGTATGTTTATAAGTAGATATTTATTTTTCTTGTAATGGTAAATGGCATTGATTCCTTAATTTCTCTTTCTGATTTTTCATTGTTAGTAATAGGAATGCAAGTGATTTCTGTGTATTGATTTTTCTATCCTGCAGCTTTGCTAAATTCACTGATTAGCTCTAGTAATTTTCTCATGCTATCTTTAGGATTTTCTACGGACAGTATCATGCCATCTGCACCCAGTGAGTGAGAGCTTTACTTCTTGTTTTCCCATCTGAATTCTTTTTATTTCTTTTCCTTCTCTGATTGCTGTAGCTAGGACTTCCAGAACTATGTTGAATATTAGTGGCAAAAGTAGACACCTTTGTCTTAATCCTGATCTTAGGGGGTATGCTTTCAGTTTTTCAATATTGAGAATATTGTTTGCTGTAGGCTTATCAAATATGGCCTTTACTCTGTTGAGGTAGGTTCCTTCTATGCCATTTTTTGAAGCGTTTTAATCATAAATGGGTGCTGAATTTTGTCAAAGGCTTTGTGTGCATATATTGGGATTGTCATATGATTTTTAACTTTTAATTTGTTAATATGGTATATCACATTGTTTGATTTGTGTGTATTGCACAGTCCTTGCATCATTGGAATAAAACCAACTTGATCATTTTGCATGAGCTTTTAATGTGTTGTTGAATTCTCTTCTGTAAAAATTTTTTGAGGATTTTTGCGGCTATGTTCATCAGTGATATTGGCCTGTAATTTTCATTTTTTGTGTTGTCTTTGTCTGGTTTTGGTATCAGGGTGATGGTGGCTTCATAGAATGAATTTGGAAGTGTTCCTTCCTCTGAAATTTTTTTGGAAAGAGTTTTAGAAGGATAGGCATTATCTCTTCTCTAAACCTTTGATAGCATTCTCTTGTGAAGCCACCTGGTCCTGGGCTTTTGTTTTGGGGGAATTTATGATGACAGCTTCAGTTTCAGTGTTTGTATTTGGGTTGTTCATAATTTTGATTTCTTCCTGGTTTGGTCTTGGGGGATTGAACTTTTCTAAGAATCTGTCCATTTCTTTCAGGTTATCTGTTTTATTACCATATAGTTGTTCATAATAGTCTCTTATAATCCTCTGTGTTTCTGTATTATCTATTGTAACCACTTTTTCACTTCTAATTATGTTGATTTGATTCTCTCTCTTTTTTTCTTGATGAGTCTGGTTAAAGATTTGTCGATTTTGTTTACCTTCTCAAAGAACCAGCTTTTAGTTTGATTCATCTTTACTATTGTTTGATTTCTTTATCCTCAGATAATTATGATTTCTTTCCTTCTACTAATTTTGGGGTTTTGTTTTACTTTTTCCAGTTGTTTTAGGTGTAAACTTAGGTTGTCTATACGGTTTTTCTTGTTTTGGGGGGTAGGATTGTACTGCTATAAGCTTCCTTCTTAGAACTGCTTTTGCTGCGTCCCATAGCTTTTCAGTTGTCATGTTTTCATTGTCATTTGTTTCCCATAGCTTTTGAGTTGTCACTTTTTCATTGGCATTTGTTTCTAGAAATTTTTTGATTTCCCTTTTGATTTCTTCAGTAACCTGTTGGTTATTTGGAAGTGTGTGGTTTGTCTCCGTGTGTTTGTGTTTCTTATACTTCTTTTTTCTTGTAATTGATATCTAATCTTATAGCATGTGATAGAAGATGCTTAATACGATTTCAATTTTCTTAAATTTGCTGAGGTTTGATTTGTGACCCAAGATGTGGTCTATCCTAAAGAATGTTCCATGTGCACTTGAGAAGAAGATGTATTCTTCTCCATTTGGATGGAATGTCCTAAAGATGTCAATGAGGTCCATCTCATCATTTAACACTTGTATTTCCTGATTAATTTTCTGTTTTGATAATCTGCCCATTGGTATGAGTGGGGTGTTAAAGAGTCCTACTATAATTGTGTTACTGTCAATTTCTCCATTTATGTCTGTTAGTGTTTGTCTTATGTATTTTGGTGCTCCTATGTTGGGTGCATAGATATTTAAAATTGTTATGTCTTCTTCTTGGATTGACCCTGTGATCATTATGTAGTATCCTTCCTTATCGCTTGTAATCTTAGTTATTTTAAGGTCTATTTCTTTTTCTGATATGAAGACTGCTACTCCAGCTTTTTTTGCTTACCATTTGCATGGAATATAGTTTTCCATCCTCTCACTTTCAGTTTATATGTGTCTTGAGGTCTGAAATGGGTTTCTTGTAGACAGCATACATAAGGCTCTTGTTTTTGTATCCGTTTAGCCAGGGTGTGTCTTTTGGATGCAACATTGAATTCATTTACATTTAATGTAATTATTGGTATATATGTTACTATTGCCATTTTCTACTTCTTTGGGGTTGATTTTGTAGATCTTATTTCTTCTCTTATATTTCTTGACTATATAAGGCCCTTTAACATTTGTTGTAAAGCTGGCTTGGTGGTACTGAATTCTCTTAACTTTTGCTTGTCTGAAAAGCTTTTTATTTCTCCCTCAATTTTGAATGAGATCCTTGCTGGGTACAGTCATCTTGGTTGCAGATCTTTCCCTTTCAGTAGCTTAAATATATCCGGCCATTCCCTTCTTGCCTGCAGATTTGCTGCTGCAAGATCAGTTGTTGAGAATATGGGGTTTCCCTTGTATGTTACTTGTTGCTTCTCCCTTGCTGCTTTTAATATTCTTTCTTTGTGTTTAGTCTTTTTTTAGTTTGATTAGTATGTGTCTTGGTGTGTTTCTCCTTGGGTTTATCCTATATGGCACTCTTTGTGCCTCTTGGACTTGATGGACTATTTGCTTTCCCATGATGGTGAAATTTTCAACTATAATCTATTCAAAAATGTTCTCTTACCCTTTGTTTTTCTCTGCTGCTACTGCTGCTGCTAAGTCGCTTCAGTCGTGTCCGACCCTGTGCGACCCCATAGATGGCAGCCCACCCGCTCCCCTGTCCCTGGGATTCTCCAGGAAAGAATACTGGAGTGGTTTGCCATTTCCTTCTCCAGTGTATGAAAGTGAAAAGTTAAAGTGAAGTCGCTCAGTCATGTCCAACTCTTCATGACCCATGGTTTGAGCAAATTCCAGGAGATAGCGAAGGACAGGGAAGCCTGGCATACTGCAGTCCATGGGGTCTTGAAAAGTTGAACAACAACATCTGTTGTGGATTTGGATATATTCTGGAACAGCACACTTCATTTTGTTTTTGTCTTAACTAGGTGATGTTCAGTCTGAGCCAAACTGTCTCGACCTCTTCTTCTGGGACCCCTATAATTTGAATGTTGGTGAGATTGATATGGTCCCAGAGGTTACTGAGACTGTCCTCAGCTCTTTTCATTCTTTTTACTTTATTCAGCTCTTCATAATTTGTTTTCACCACTTTATCTTCCAGCTCACTGATTCTTTCTTCTGCTTCAGATATTCTGCTATTGATTCCTTCTACAGTATTTTTAGTTTCAATAATTGTATAGTATGTGTTGTGTTGTGTGTTTATTCTTTAATTCCTCTAGGTCATTGTTAACTGATTCTTGCATTTCTCCATTTCATTTTCAAGGTCTTTGATAATCTTAGATATCATTATTCTGAATTCTTTTTCAGGTAATTTTCCTATTTCCTCTTCCTTTTTTTTTTTGGGACTTCTGTGCCAGGGTCCAGTCTCAGCAGGATCCAGGGGTACCTTCAGGATGGACGGCATCAGCGACAGAGATTTAGAGAGAGATAAAGAAAGAATGGAGAAGGCAATGGCACCCTACTCCAGTACTCTTGCCTGGATCATCCCATGGATGGAGGAGCCTGGTGGGCTGCAGTCCATGGGGTCATTAAGAGTTGGACACGACTGAGTGACTTCACTTTCACTTTTCACTTTCATGCATTGGAGAATTAAATGGCAACCCACTCCAGTATTCTTGCCTGGAGAATCCCAGGGACGGGGGAGCCTGGCGGGCTGCTGTCTATGGTGTTGCACAGAGTCAGACATGACTGAAGCGACTCAGCAGCAGCAGCAGCAAAAAGAATGTTTCAGATAAGGAAATAGAGGAGAGAAATAGGTTGATATTCTTTGGTTTACACAAAAAGCCAATAAAGCCCCAGACAAGGGACTCGCTCTGTTCATGGAGGCCTCAGGCACCCTCTCACCAGAGTGAAGATGCAGAGCACCTTCTAGCCAGAATGAAGATGCAGAGCACATTCTCGATCGGGTCTTAGAAGCCCAGGCATGAAAGTGAATGCAGAGAGTCTCTGTGCTCCAAGGGATCAGCCTGAAAAGGAGAGGGAGGGAGAGGGACAAAGGGAGAGAGAGGGAAAGAATGATTGACACGGGGAGACCAAGCTTCAGGGAGAGAGGCCCATAACTTTATTTTCAAAAGGAACTTTTATACCTTGACTTGTACATAGAGGGAAATGAAAGATGCAAAGTGATACAGAATCAGCCCAAACATTACATCTGTTTTGTCTTTATCAAAACCAGGATTTTTTTCTGCATACCTTCCCCATAAACAATGTTGTGTACATTATCTTTTGGCCTTGGAGGCCTGTGGACATTTTATGACCCTCTTTTGATAAAGGCTGCTCAACCAGAAAACTTATTTTCCCTTGAAGTGTTTTTTCTTTATATTTCTAATCTATGTCAGCCTCAGAAACTATTAAACAGAGTTACATTCTCACGGAGCAAATGTGCAGTGAGTCACAGCAAAGAAAGGACCAATTAGCTCAAAGGTCTGATGTGGTTAACTCCAAGGCTACTGCTTGTTTTTCTTAAATTCAAACTATGTTAACTAATGCACTCCCAGGTGCACAGTGGATAAGGGATATTGGAACTTGGCAGCAAGCATTGGCTCAACAATGAAATCCTATACCAGCACTACTCTAATAGTATTTAACTCTTTGAAAGGCTCTATATTTTTAGAATATTTTAGGCTTCCCGTGCCTCTCACAGTTGGGAGGCTGTGAATAATCACATGCCTAGCTGCAAGAATCTGGATAAACCTGTCAGACAAGCTAGAAAGCCATCAAAGGGGTTTGATTTGAAATACTCCTTTCATGTCCAGGAGACTTATTAGCTAGAGCCCTAATTTTATTTTCTCCAGAAAAAGGTGGTCGGGATAGCCTCCTGTTAATGTCAGAAAAGTTGATGAAAGGCATAACATAGTAAAACAGACAGATTCTGGTTTGGGGGTAGATGCTTGAGCAGGTCCAGGGTATCCCTCGAGTCCTGATCCAACTTGCCCGTCAGGTCTCCTCCACATGACCTTGTCATGGGTGGGATCTCCCATGCTGGCTCCCGGCAATTCTGTGTTTCTTCATTTGTGCAGTATTTCTCTGCCTTTTCATTATTATTATTTTAGTTAGTATGTTTGAGGTCTCCTTTTCTTAGGCTTCAAAGAGAGTTGAATTATTTTCTTGAAGAAGGTTGACTTATTTCTTCCTTTTGATTTCTGCCTTCCTAAGACTGGTCCAGTGATTTGTATGAGCTTTGTATAGGGTGAGATTTGTGCAGAGTTTCTGTTTCTTTTTCCTCTGATGGGCCAGGCTGAATTACGTGGTAATCCTGTCTGCTAATGATTAGGTTTGTATTTTTATTTTGTTTGTTGTTTAGATGAGGCATCCTGCATAGTGTGCTACTGGTGGTTGGGTTTTGCCAGGTCTTGTATCCAGGTGGTTTTCTTATTGTGAGTTCTCACTATTTGATACTTCCTAGGGTTAGTTCTCTGGTAGTGTAGGGTCTTGGAGTCAGTGCTGCCAAAGATTCCACAAGTGGCTTGTTATGGAATTAAGTGAGATTAAAACAAATGTACACAAACGAGAAGCCAAAGATAAATCCCAGACAAATGGCAATTGCAAAATCAGGCAAATAATAATTAAAATAATGGAATGTACACTTACACATATACAACCATGAGCAAAGTGAAAACAGTCCAACAAAAATCAAGTACAGTAGATTGACCCAGAGAACAAAGGAAATAAAAAATTATATTTACCAGTTAAGAACAAAACTAACTTAAGCACAATCCGGAAAACAAAACTAAAGCAAGGGACCAATTGGAGAATAAAGCAATGAAAATAGAAGTAACAATTATTTTGAGAGGAAAGGAGAGAAAGAAGGTATAGATATGTAAAGTTAAATAGAGGTAGATAAAGAAGATTTATATATATTAAAGATTAACTGCAAAGGTAAAAGAACAGTAGGAAAATCAAACAAAGGAATAAATGTAGAAAAAAATAGTAGCAGGTTTAAAAAATTAAAATAAAAAAATAGAAAAGGAAAAAAAAGAGGAAAACTCCACGGAACTGCAAATGCCCAATATAGAGGCAGAGGTTTATGACAACAATAAAAGAAAATGTGACTGAGAAAAAAAAAAAAAAAAAAACTCAAAAAATTGGATTTCTAAACATCAATAAAATTGACAACTATAACAGAGGGGGGATAATGGGGGTGGGGTGGAATCTGAAAGAATCTATAGAACAAGTCAAAAAATAAGAATAGTAAATGTTTTCCTTCAGTCAGTGCTGTCAGAGACCTTTCCCTCACTGAGAGTCACAATCCACCTTACTTCCCTAGGATGCCCTCCAACAATCTGCTGATCTCTGGACCTGCTGTGGAGGCAGCTCAGATTCTAATCTGGTGCTATTCCTATGTGTTCTTGCCTCCAATGTCCACAACTATAAGAGCTAGTGCGTTTCCCTTTGTGGGCTCTCTCAATGACCTTTTACAAATTCCATAGGCACAGAGTTTGTCTGGTTGATTTTGTGGATTTAATCTGTAGCTTGTACAACTGGTGTGAAGGTTTTGAGTCTTCTTCCTTAGCCACAATGCCCCTGGGGTTCAACTGTGGTTTTATTTCCACCTCTACATGTGAGCTGTCCACTGCTCACTGTCCACTGTCCACTTCTGAGGCTGCTCTGGAGGGCTTGGGTTTTCCCCTGAGAGGGCCCGGTGTGGAGGTGATGCTGCTGCTTGGGTCGCAGGGATTCTGGCAGCACGAGATACTCAGCGGAGTTGGCAGCTAGGGAAGCAGGAAATACAGTGCTATAGAAGGGTATGGCAACCAGTATTGGCTAATATGCTCCAGTATTCTTGCCTGGAGAACCCCCTCTCTGACAGAGAAGGCGGGCAGGTCACAGTCTACAAGGTCGCAAAGAATTGGACACGACAAAAGTGACTCTGCATACATATATAGAAGACGTTTTTGCCTGTGGCAGCTCAGCCCCAGTGAGAGGTAAGCGTGAAGGTGGCACAGCTGCTTGACTTGCGGGGACCCTCATGGTGCCAAGTTTGCAGGAACATGGACTGCCTCTACCACAAGAGTTATGGCCCTGCTGCTGCTGCTGCTGCTAAGTCGCTTCAGTCTTGTCCAACTTTGCATGACCCCATAGATGGCATCCCACCAGGCTCCCCCATCCCTGGGATTCTCCAGGCAAGAACACTGCAGTGGGTTGCCATTTCCTTCTCCAGTGCATGAAAGTGAAAAGTGAAAGTGAAGTCACTCGATCGTGTCTGACTCGTAGCTGCCACATGGACTGAAGCCTACCAGGTTCCTCCGTCCATGGGATTTTCCAGGCAAGAGTACTGGACTGGGATGCCATAGCCTTCTCCAGTTATGGCCCTATCAGAGTCATTTTTCCAGCCTCTTGTAGCTGGAGATCATAAGTCCTCTTTGGTCAGTCTTTCTCCATAGCTCCACCCATTCAGGCACTTAGAGTGCTGCCTTGCCTGGGGCCCTTCTCTGTTTTTCAGCATGTCAGACACATAGAGGGGCCCCCTTAGCTGGAGTCTTACTCTGTAGATTGGCATATCAGGCACTTAAAGGGCACCTTGAGTGGGGTCCTACTCTGTAGTTTAGAGCATCAGTCACTGAAAGGAGCACCCTGGGTGGGCTCTACACTGTAGTTTAGTGTGTCCGCCTTTGATGGGCCTCTTCTGTATTGTTTAGCTGCCAATGCTGGCGTGTGGGGAGAGAGAGGCTATGGTTAGGGTTATGGGTTCACCCCTACATGTGACTCAGCAGTATCACCTTGCTTCCATGGCTGCCTGGCTTTCCTCCACCAGTATTTCCCACCATGATCTCCTCCCTCACATCCCCTTGATCAGTCTCTCCACAGTCAACAGCAGCCCCACCCTGGGATTGCTCCATAATCCCTAATCTCCAGCTCCCGGCTGTGGCCCATTCCAGGCGACCAGCGTTCCTGTCCAGGATATGTATGGCTGTGGCAAGGACTGTCTGATCTCATTCCATTTAGGCTCCAGCTGTTTCACTCTTAGCCCTAAATGTTTCTCCTCTGACTCAGACAATTGCCCTGCTGTGGCGATTGGATCCCTGCTTCAGTTCCCCTGCCAGTTGAGGGTAGGTCCAGTCCTACTAACACCCCTGTTTTCCCCCCTAGTTCCTTCATCCTACCGAGTTTTGCATGGTTCTCTATATTCTTTTCCACTGGTCATGTACTCCTGTTCACTCTCAGCTGGTGTTCTGCAGGCTCTTCTTTGTCTGAAGGTGTATTCCTGATGTATCCATGGAGAGAGGTGTATGTACTCCATGTCCACCTACTCCTCTGCCATCTTGTTCTCCTGAGCTATTGAATTTTAATTTTTAAGAATAAATAACTCTATATGCATGAACAAGCTTTATAAAAAAAGAAGTGGGTATATACAAGAAGTAAAATAATCTATTATAAAATTGTATGAGAGATATGCACATTTTATATCCAAATTGAGAAAATTAGAATTTCCTTCCAGTTTTGATCATGTGAATAAAAATTATATGAAATTCCACAGTTTATGTGAATGAAAATAACATCTTTCACAAGAATAAATATAAACTAATTAAAATATACAAGAAACATTTAATTAGTGAATTTGATTTTATGCACTTTAAATTTTGCACAGTGATTTTAATCATAAAAAATAATGACACTGAGGAGTTCAGGTTTCAGCTCTGACATGGAAAGGGCTTAAAAGTCAAAACTCCCATCGTTCAAGAAAGAAAAGAGCTGAACAAATTGAAAATAAATGACTTCCTGAAACCATCAGAGAATTGAAGTCACAGGGCAAAACCCACTCCCAAATTTGGGTAACAAGAAAATACAGAGAACCACAGCTCACATCTGCCTACCTGAAATGGATGATGCTGGAGCCAAAAACTGGTCAGTCCACTTAAACAGAAACTCTGATGAATTGCCAGAGACTGAGTATGGACTAGAATTTGTGTCAGAAACTTCTACAGGCTTCAAAATTTAGGAAGGACTCCATGATTTCATGGGGTCCAGGGTTTCAAGTCTCTGGCAGGAGGAAGAGAAACGTAAATTCTCCTGTCAAGGCCACAGCCCAGGAACACAACAAAAGACAGATTTAATGAGATTAAAACTTTGATGTACCCATACCTTATAGCAAGGAGAGATAGGAAACACTTCCTCAGTGATCAATGCAAAGAGAAAGGGGAAAATAATAGAATGGGAAAGACCAGAGATCTCTTCTAGAAAAACAGAGATAAGAATGGAACATTTCATGCAAAGATGAGAACAACAAAGGACAGAAATGGCATGGACCTAACAGAAGCAGAAGATAGTAAGAAAAGAGGCAAGAATATACAGATGAACTATACAAAAAAGATCTTAATGACCCAGATAACCACAATGATGTGATCACTCACCTAGAGCCAGACATCCTGGAGAGTGAAGTCAAGTGGGCTTTAGGAAGCATCGCTAAAAGCAAAGCTAGTAGATATGATGGAATTCCAGCTGAGCTACTTCAAGTCCTAAAAGATGATGCTGTTAAAGTGCTGCACTGAATATCCCAGCAAATTTGGAAAATTCAGCAGTGGCCACAGGACTAGAAAAGTTCAGTTTTCATCCCAACCCCAAAGAAGGGCAATGCCAAAGAATGTTCAAAGTAACAAACAATGGCACTCATTTCACACGCTACCAAAGAAATGCTCAAAATTGTCCAAGCAAGGCTTCAGTAGTACATGAACCGAGAACTTCCAGATGTTCAAGGTGGATTGAGAAAAGGCAGAAGAACAAGAGATCCAATTGCCAACATCCGTTGGAACATAAAGAAAGCAAGAGAATTCCAGAAAAAAACATCTATTTCTTCTGTATTGACTAAGCCAAAGCCTTTGACTGTGTGGATCCCATCAAATTGTGTAAAATTCTTAAAGAGACGAGGATACCAGACCTCCTTACCTGTCTCCTGAGAAATCTGTATGCAGGCCCAGAAGCAAAAGTTAGAATAGACATAGAACAATGGACTGGTTCCAAATTGGGGAAGGGGTACATCAAGACTGTATATTGTCAATTTGCTTATTTTACTTATATGCAGAGTACATTATGTGAAATGGGCTGATAAAGCATAAGCTGGAATCAAGATTTCCGGGATAAATATCAATAACCTCAGATATGTGGATAAACCACTCTTATGGCAGAAAGCAAAGAAGAACTAAAGAGCCTCCTGATGAGGGTGAAAGAGGAGAGTGAAAAAGCTGGCTTAAAACCCTGCATTCAAAAAGCAAAGATCATGGCATCTAGTCCCATAACTTCATGGCAAATAGATGGGGAAACAGTGGAAACAGTGGCTGACTTTATTTTTGGCAGCTGCAAAATCATTGCAGATGGTGACTGCAGCCATGACATTAAAAGACCCTTACTCCTTGGAAGGAAAGTTATGACCAACCTAGATAGCGTATTAAAAAGCAGAGACATTACTTTGCCAACGAAGGTCCGTCTAGTCAAGGCTATGTTTTGTTTTGTTGTTTCCAGTAGCCATGTATGGATGTGAGAGTTGGACCATAGAAAAGGCTGAGTGCCAAAGAATTGATGCTTTTGAACTGTGGTGTTGGAGAATACTCTTGAGAGTCCCTTGGACTGCAAGGAAATCCAAGCAGTCAATCCTAAAGGAAATCAGCCCTGAGTATTCGTTGGAAGCACTGATGCTGAAGGTGAAGCTCCAATACTTTGGCCACCTGATATGAAGAACTGACTCATTGGGAAAGACCCTGATGCTGGGAAAGATTGAAGGCCACAGGAGAAAGTGTTGACAGAGGATGAGACGGTTGGATGGCATCACTGACTCGATGCAGTTGAGTTTGAGCAAGCTCTGGGAGTTGGTGATGGACAGGGAAACTTGGCATGCTGCAGTCCATGCGGTTGCAAAGTGTCAGACATGACTGAGTAACTGAACTGAACTGAATATCTTACCACCCAATCAACAGTGGATTATAGCTCAAATGTATAATTTGCCACTATTATTTAAGAAGGCATTATTAGGGGAACCTAAAGACAGTAGAAGTAGAGGACTTTGAAACCTCTGGCAGCTATAGCTATAGGAAACCTTAAATAAGCCCAACTCATAATCAGATTAATATAAAAGCCAGCAATGTCGAGCTTTACCAGAGCCCTGTGATCCTTGAAAACAGTTACTATTAAAGAAACCCCACTGTGCTTTGTGGCCTGAGAAACAGCCTACAGTGAAGTGTCACTCTTCCCTTTATGACCTAGCTAGGATTTACAGGTCTTCCCCTTGTTTACCTAGAACAACTCAGGCACAGACCCTCCAATTTCCCATTGTTTGTCTTATACATGATTAGTTAGCCGAACTGTTTGCCCCAGTGATCTGTGAGAACAGTGACTTGACTGAATTTTAAAGTTTCTCTTCTGTGTATATGATTCTGAACTTAGACTCACCTCTAAGTTTAAGCAAATATTGGGATGCTTAAACAATATAACAAATCATTCTAAACATCCTCTACAAGTCTAGTAAATTTGTTCTGAATGATGAATCTTCACTGATAGATCATTTTCACCCAAAGTCCATAGCTTACATTAGGGCTCACTCATGGTGTTGCATAGTCCATGGAACTGGACTAATGTATAATGACATGTATCCATCATTAGAGTTTCATACAGTCTAATTGCACTAACCTAAAAATCCTCTGTGCACTTCCTATTCATCCCTCCCTACCCCTCTGTAACCATTGATCTTTTTACTGTCTTTAGAATTTTGCCTTTTTCATAATGCTGTATAGTTGGAGTGATACAGTGGGTAGCCCCTTCACATTGGTTTGTTTCACTTAGTAATACGCATTTAAGATTTTCCCATATCTTTCATGGCTTCATTGCTCATTAATTTGTAGGACTGATTAATATTTTATTATCTGAATGTACAACAGTTTATCCATTGACCTACTGAAGGACCTCGTGCTGCCTCCAAGTTTTCACAATTATGAATAAGTCTGCCACAAACATTTGTATATAAGTTATTTTTATGGACATAAGTTTTCAACACTTTTGGATAAATGCTGACAAGCACAATTGCTGGACTGTATGGAAAAAGTATGCCTAGTTTAGTAAGAAACACAAAGCTGTCTTCTAAGGTTGTATTATGTTGCATTTTCACCAGCAGTGAATAAGAATGTTTGTTGCTTTACATCCTTGTTTCACATCCTTTGGTGGTGTCAGTGTTTTGGATTTTGACATGCTAATAGGTGTGTAATGGTATCTTATTGTTGTGTTATCTTGCATTTCCTTGATGACATATTCGCTGATGTGAGTACCTTCTCATATGCTTTTTTTCCCCCTTCTATATATCTTCTTCACCAAAGTGTCTGTTTAGATCTTTGGTCCACTTTGTAATCAGACTTTTTTGTCAAGTTTTAAGGATTCTCTGTATAATATATTTTAGATAACATTCTTTTATCAAAAGTGTTTTTTGCAAATATTTTCTCCCTGTCTGTGGTTTGTCTTCTTATGGTCTGGACATTGTATTCCGTAGAAAAGAAGTTTTTCATTTTAATGAAGCCCAGCTTATCAATTACTTCTTTTAAGGATTATGAAGCATATGCAATACATAATATAGAGTCCATAACATCTTATGGGAAAACCTGAATGAATGTTTTGGTTTGTCTACCTGGAGAACCCTGGTTAATATATTCCATATTACCTGATATATCATCTAGATTTCAACCAGAAATTGAAAGCACCCTAAAAGGCAAGACAAAAAAAAATCTAACAAAACTAATAAAACATCAGAATAACATTCAGGTATGATGCAGATTTTGGAATTATCATATGGAGAACTTTAAATAACTTTAATTAAAATGTGAAGGGCTCCAAATGAAAAAATGAACAATGTGCAAGAACAGATGAGTAATGTTAGTAGAAAGATGGAATGCTAAGAATATGTTAAAAAGAAATTATAGAAATCAAGCACACTGTAATAGGAATAAATAACATCATTTATGGACACATAAATATGTTGGACAGAGCCAAGGAAAAAATTAGCAAGCTTAGAGATGTGTCAGTAAAAGAAGCTTTATAAACTGAAATGCAAAGAGAAAAAAAGAAGAAAAGGAACAGGACATAGCATCTAAAAACTCTGGGATAATTACAGAAAATAGATAAAAGCTCAGAGAACTTCAAGCAGGACAAAGTCCAAAATTACATCATATAGATATGGACATTATATGTGTGTATATATATATGTGTGTGTGTGTGTGTGTGTGTGTAAATATATATATATATATATATATATATGTATGTATGTATGTATATATATGTGAATGGCAAACCACTTCAGTATTCTTGCCTTGGGAACCCCATGAACGTTATGAAAAGGCAAAAAGATAAGACACTGAAAGATGAATTACCCAGATCAGTAGGTGCCCAATATGCTACTGGAGATCAGTGGAGAAATAACCCCAGAAAGAATGAAGAGATGGAGCCAAAGCAAAAACAATACCCAGTTTTTGATGTGACTGGTGATGGAAGTAACGTCCAATGCTGTAAAGAACAATATTGCATAGGAGCCTGGGATGTTAGGTCCATGATCAAGGCAAATTAGAAGCAGTCAAACAGGAGATGGCAAGAGTGAACGTCAATATTTTAGGAATCAGTGAACTAAAATGGACTGGAATGGGTGAATTAAACTCAGATTACCATTATATCTACTACTGTGGGCAAGAATCCCTTGAAAGAAATGGAGTAGCCATCATAGTCAACAAAAGAGTCAAAAATGCAGTCCATGGATGCAGTCTCAAAAAAGACAATGATATCTGTTTTTTCCAAGGCAAACCATTCAATATCATGGTAATCCATATCTAAGCCCTGACCAGTAATGCTGAAGGAGCTAAAGTTGAACGGTTTTATGAAGACCGAGAAGACCTTTAGAACTAACACCCAAAAAAGATGCCCTTTTCATTATAGGGGACTGGAATGCAAAAGTAGGAAGTCAAGAAACACCTGGAGTAACAGGCAAATTTGGCCTTGGAGTATAGAATGAAGCAGGACAAAAGCTAATAGAGTTGTGCCAAGAGAATGCACTGGTCATGGCAAACACCCTCTTCTAAAACACAAGAGAAGACTCTACACATGGACATCACCAGATGGTCAAACCAAAATCAGATTGTTATATTCTTTGCAGCCAAAGATGGAGAAGCTCTATACAGTCAGAAAAAAACAAGACCAGGAGCTGACTGTGGCTCAGATCATGACCTCCTTATTGCCAAATTCAGACTTAAATTGAAGAAAGTAAGGAAAACCAATAGACCATTCAGGTAGAACCTAAATCAAATCCCTTACAATTATACAGTGGAAATGTCAAGTAGACTTAAGGCACCCAATCTGATAGACAGAGTGCCTGATGAACTGCAGACAGAGGTTCGTGACATACAGGAGACAGTGATCAAGACTATCCCCAAGAACAGAAATGCAAAATAGCAAAATGGCTGTCTGAGGATGCCTTACAAATAGCTGTGGAAAAAAAAAAAAAAAGGATAGACATACCCATGTGAATGCAGAGTTCCAAAGAATGGAAAGGAGAGATAAGAAAGCCTTCTTCAGTGAACAGTGCAAAGAAATAGAGGAAAACAATAGAATGAGAAGACTAGAGAACTCTTCAAGGAAATTAGAGATACTAAGGGAATATTTCATGCAAAGATGGGCTTGATAAAGGACAGAAATGGTATGGACCTAATAGAAGCAAAAGATATTAAGAAGAGGTGGCAAGAATAGACAGAAGAACTGTACAAAAAAGATCTTCACAACTCAGATAATCACGATGGTGTGATCACTCATCTAGAGCCAGATATCCTGGAATGTGAAGTCAGGTGGGCCTTAGGAAGCATCACTATGAACAAAGCTAGTAGAGGTGATGGAATTCCAGTTGAGCTATTTCAAATCCTGAAAGATGGTGCTTTGAAAGTGCTGCACTCAATGTACCAGTAAATTTTGAAAACTCAGGAGTGGCCACAGGATTGGAAAACTCACTTTTCATTCCAATCCCTAAGAAATGCAATACCAAAGAATGATCAAACTACTGCAAAATTGCTTTCATCTCACACGCTAGTAAAGCGATGCTCAAAATTCTTCAAGACAGGCTTCAGCAATAGGTGAACCATGAACTTCCAGATGTGCAAGCTGGTTTTAAGAAAGGCAGACAAACAAGAGATCAACATCCACTGGATCATCTAAAGAACAAGAGAATTCCAGAAAAACGTCTATATTTCTTCTTTATTAACAATGCCAACGCCTTTGATTGTATGGATCACAATAAACTGGAAAATTCTTCAAGAAATGGGAATACTAGACCACCTGACCTGCCTCTTGAGAAACCTGTATGCAGGTCAGTTAGAACTGAACATGGGAAAACAGACTGGTTCCAAATAGGAAAAGGAGTATGTCAAGGCTGTATATTGTTACCTTGCTTATTTAACTTCTATGCAGAGTACATCATGAGAAACGCTGGGCTAGATGAAGCACAAGCTGGAATCAAGATTGCCGGGAGATATAGCAATAACCTCAGGTATGCTGATGACATCTCCCTTATGGCAGAAAGTGAAGAAGAACTAAAGAGCTTCTTGATGAAAGTGAAAGAGGAGAGTGAAGAATTTGGCTTAAAGTTCAATATTGAAAAAAAACTAAGATCATGGTATCCGGTCCCATCACTTCATGGCAAATAGAAGGGGAAACAGTGGCAGACTGCCATCAGCCAGCATGAGGAACCCCACCCATGGCAAAGGTCATTAGGAAGGAAGCCTGACAAAACGCAAGGGCGTGATCAGGCTTCAGGGGGAACTCCTGAATTTTCCTGAACATCCACTCCCAAAACCAGAGTCTGCCTGCCATACTACATTATCCTTTTCATCCACTCTTGTAACATTACAGGGGATTATCCCCCCACCATCTTTTTCTAGGAAAGGTTAATTTAGAACTTTTAGATAATAAGTCTCCTGGACATAATACGAGTGTTTCAATCCAAAAACCCCTCTGATGGCCTTTTAGCCTGCCTGCAGGACTCTTAAAGCTGCACATGTGATTGTTTGTGGCCTCCCAACTGCGAGAGGCACAGGAAGCTTAAAATATCCTAGGAATATAGGGGCTTCTGAGGAGTCAAAATCATTAGAATAGGACTGATTAAACGTTTCATTTGTTGAGCCAATACTTGCTGCCAAATTTTCATATCTTTTATTTGTAGATATAGTTGGTATATAGAAAAACAGGTATTAAACCTGGTATTAGCAACATTAGATATTTGAGTCAAGTACTTTCTTTGTTATAACCCACTGCACCTTTGTTCTATTGGGATGTAACTTTAGTGCTTTAAGGAGATGCAGATTAAAGAAAAACACTTCAGGGGAAATGAGATTAACATTCTTTAAGAAAGAGAGCCATAAAGTGTGAACAAGCCTCTTGGCCAGAAGATAATGTAAATCACCTGAGGCATTTTGTATACAAAAAGATATTCGGAAAGGGTCAGGGCTGCTGCCCCTGCATGGCTCTGTATCTTCCATTATATAAAATTTAGGGTATATAAATACCTTTTAAATAATAAAGTTGAGGGGGTTTTTGCACAAGCCTGGCCTCCCCTGTGTCGACTCTTTCTCTTGCTCCCTCTCCCTCCCTCTCCATTTCAGGCTGATCCCTTGGAAGGCGGAGGCTCTCCGAGTCTATCTACTTGTCTGGGCTTCTGAGACCCACGCAAGAGGGAGCCCAAGGTGGGGCACCCTCCGCTATTCAAGGGGCGCCTGTGGCCCTATGTAGATGGTGCAATTTTCTTGTCTTGAAATTTTATTAGCTTTCCGTGTAAACCAAGAAGTATCAGCCTCTTCTCCACTAGTTTTCCTACTACACTATTTTTTCCTAATCTCTCTTTATATTTCTGAGTAAATAAGTAAGTTTTTCCTCACCTACTCCATCCACCCTTCGAATTACTCTGGATCCACTGGGGCAGGACCCCAGTAGCAGACTTTATTTGGGGGGCTTCAAAATCATTGCTGATGTTGACTGCAGCCATGAAATTAAAAGATGTTTACTCCTTAGAAGAAAAGTTATGACCAAGCTAGATAGCATATAAAAAAGCAGAGACATTACTTTGCTAACAAAGGTCAATCTAGTCAAGGCTATGGTTTTACCAATGGTCATATATGGATGTGAGAGTTGGACTACAAAGAAAACTGCTAAGTCGCTTCAGAGAAGGCAATGGCACCCCACTCCAGTACTCTTGCCTGGAAAACCCCATGGACGGAGGAGCCTGGTAGGCTGCAGTCCATGGGGTCGCTAAGAGTCGGGCATGACTGAGTGACTTCACTTTCGCTTTTCACTTTCATGCATTGGAGAAGGAAATGGCAACCCACTCCAGTATTCTTGCCTGGAGAATCTCAGAGACAGTGGGCCCCCATCTATGGGGGCCCAAATAAAACTGAGGGCCAGCAAATTAATTCTTTTGAACAGTGGTGTTGGAGAAGACTCTTAAGAGTCCCTTGGACTGCAAGGAGATCCAACCAGTTTCCTTCCTAAAGGACATCATTCCTGAATATTCATTGGAAGGACTGATGTTGAAGCTGAAACTCCAATATTTTGACCACCTGATGCAACGAATTGACTCATTTGAAAAGACCCTAATGCTGGGAAAGATTGAAGGCAGGAAGAAAAGGGGAGGACAGGGGATGATATGGTTGGATGGCATCACTGACTCAATGGACATGAATTTGAGTAAACCCTGGGAGTTGGTGATGGACAGGGAGGCATGGTGTGCTTCAGTCCAAGGGGTTACAAAGAGTCAGACAGGACTTAGTGACGAAACTGATTCTTATATATATTTAAAAGCATACCATATGTGTACATGTGGCTGATTCACATTGCTCTATGGAAGAAACTAACACAACTTTATAAAACAATTTCATTCCAATAAAAATGTGCCAAAAAAGCATAGATATTAAAACTTGAGAAAACCAAAGGTTAAGTGAAAACTTGATAGAAATTAAGGGGAAAAAGCCTAACCTATAGAGGCCAAATAACGAGAACTGTACAGAGGACTTCTCATATAAATACATACAAACAAAAAGAGAGTAGAGTGAAATATTAAAATGGTTAAAGCAAATGGACACCAATCTAGTATTTTATATCCAGTAAAATTATTTTTTTAAAGTGAAGAGGAAACATAGTCTGATTCATTGAATGAGAAGTAATTTATCTCCAACAGGTTTGTCCTGCTAGTAACATGAAAAGTTCTTCAAGGAGAGGAGAGATGATTTGGGTCATAAGTTTAAAGCTATGTTAGGAAAGAGACCATAAGAGAAGGAATACATGAAGGGAAAATAAAATACTTTAAGTCTTCTTCATAGATCTGTTATATAACTGTTCAAAGTAGTGATACCAACAATTTATTAGGTGATTATGGCATACAGATAAGCGAAAAGAATGAGAGCAATGTTATAAGGGACAGGAAGGAAGAATTTGGTACATCTGTTATGTCACCTTCATTATCCATGAAATGCTATAGTGTTATTTGAAAGGGGAATTGGATCAGTAGTAAATATATACTGCAAACTCTTGGTCAACCACTAAATTATTCAGGAAGTACATTAGACTTCAGTGGATGAGGAAAATTGAAATTAATTCAGGGCAAAATCTCTAAATCACTAAAACATAGAGGCAATTTTTGTTGCAGAAGGCTTGGGACTGATGTGCGGGGATGATCCGGAGGGATGGTGTGGGTAGAGAGGGGGGAGGGAGGGGCAGGATTGGGAACTCAGGTACACCTGTGGCTGATTCATGTCAATGTATGGCAAAATGAATACAGTATTGTAAAGCAAAACAAATTAAAAAAATAAAAAATTAAACTTAAAAAAAAAGAACGTGTAGTTAATATTTAACTAAAGCAAGAGGAAAAGAAATCAATCTATAGAAAGAGAAAGAGATTTGTAAAATGATGTGAGGATCTCCAGTCTGATATACAGATGAGTGAAAAATAGACCTGTTTGCAACATTCATTCATAAAAAGAATTGCCCTAGCATTTAAGCCTTCTACATTAAAAACACTAGCAGCACAGTGACCACAGGTGGCATAGTTGAGGGTGAGACATACTTGGTAATGGCAAAACTGTGGTGTTAGCTTATGAAACTAATTGAGGAGAATAGACAATTCAGCGAAGAAGGCAGTGGCACCCCACTCGAGTACTCTTCCCTGGAAAATCCCATGGATGGAGGAGCCTGGAAGGCTGCAGTCCATGGGGTCGCTGAGGGTCGGACACGACTGAGGGACTTCACTTTCATTTTTCACTTTGATGCATTGGACAAGGAAATGGCAATCCACTCCAGTTTTCTTTCCTGGAGAATCCTTGGGATGAGGTAGCCTGGTGAGCTGCCATCTATGGGGTTGCACAGAGTCGGACACGACTGAAGTAACTTAGCAGCAGCAGCAGACAATTCAGAAAGTACACATAAGAATGCATTAGAAATGTTCAAAACTCCTTCCTCCTGGTAAAAGTGTATTTTGTTTTTGTTTCTTTAATTCAGTTCAGTCGCTCAGTTGTGGCCAACTCTTTCTGAACCCATGAACTGCAGCACGCCAGGTCTTCCTGTCCATCACCAAATCTCGGGGTCCACCTAAACCCATATCCATTGAGTCGGTGGTGCCATCCAACCATCTCATCCTCTGTCCTCCCCTTCTCCTCCTGCCCTCAATCTTTCTCAGCATCAGGATCTTTTCCAATGAGTCAGCTCTTCACATCAGGTGGCCAAAGTATTGGAGTTTCAGCTTCAACATCAGTCCTTCCAATGAACACCCAGGAATGATCTCCTTTAGAATGGACTGGTTGGATCTCCTTGCAGTCCAAGGGACTCTCAAGAGTCTTCTCCAACACCACAGTTAAAAAGCATCAATTCTCCAGTAGTCAGCTTTCTTTATAGTCCAACTCTCACATCCAAACAGGACTACAGGAAAAGCCATAGCCTTGACTAGATGGACCTTTGTTGGCAAAGTAATGTCCCTACTTTTTAATATGCTGCCTAGGTTGATCATAACATTCCCTCCAAGGAGTAAGCATCTTTTTATTTCATGGCTGCAGTCTCCATCTGCAGTGATTTGGGAGCCCCCGAAAATAAAATCAGCCACTGTTTCCACTGTATTCCCAGCTATTTGCAATGAAGTGATGGGACTGGGTGCCATGATCTTAGTTTTCTGAATATTGAGCTTTAAGCCAACTTTTTCACTCTCCTCTTTCATTTTCATCAAGAGGCTCTTTAGTTCTTCACTTTCTGCCATAAGGGTGGTGTCATATGCATATCTGAGGTTATTGATATTTCTCCCAGCAATCTTGATTCCAGCTTGTGCTTCCTCCAGCCCAGGATTTCTCATGATGTACTCTGCATATAACTTAAATAAGCAGGGTGACAGTATACAGCCTTGATGTACTCCTTTTCTTATTTGGAACCAGTCTGTTGTTCCATGTCCAGTTCTAACTGTTGCTTCCTGACCTTCATACAGATTTCTCAAGAGGCAGGTCAGGTGGTCTGGTATGCCCATCTTTTTCACAATTTTCCACAGTTTACTGTGATCTACACAAAGACTTTGGCATAGTCAATAAAACAGAAATAGATGTTTTTCTGGAATTCTTTTGCTTTTTCCATTATCCAGAGGATGTTGGCACTTAGATCTCTGGTTCCTTCGCCTTTCCTAAAGCCAGCTTGAACATCTGGAATTTCACGGTTCACGTATTGCTGAAGGCTGGCTTGGAACATTTTAAGCATTACTTTTATTAGCATGTGAGATGAGTGCAATTGTGAGCTAGTTTGAACATTTTTTGTTATTGCCTTTCTTCGGTATTCTTCCTTACTGTTCAGTTCAGTTCAGTAGCTCAGTCGTGTTCGACTCTTTGCAACCCCATGAATCACAACACACCAAGCCTCCCTGTCCATCATCAACTCCCAGAGTTCACTCAGACTCATGTCCATCGAGTCAGTGATGCCATCCAGCCATGTCATCCTCTGCCGTCCCTTTTTCCTCCTGCCCCCAATTTCTCCCAGTATCTGAGGCTTTTCCAGTGAGTCAACTCTTTGCATGAGGTGGCCAAAGGACTGGAGTTTTAGCTTTAGCATCATTTTTTCCCAAAGAACACCCAGGGCTGATCTCCTTTAGAATTGACTGGTTCCTTGCTGCTGCTGCTGCTGCTAAGTTGCTTCAGTCTGTCCTACTCTGTGCAACCCCGTAGACGGCAGCCCACCAGGCTCCCCTGTCCCTGGGATTCTCCAGGCAAGAACAATGGAGTGGGGTGCCATTTCCTTCTCCAATGCATGAAAGTGAAAAGTGAAAGTGAAGTTGCTCAGTCGTGTTTGACTCTTTGCGATCCCATGGACTGCAGCCTACCAGACTCCTCCATCCATGGGATTTTCCAGGCAAGAGTACTGGAGTGGGGTGCCATTTCTTACTGTAAGCTTATTTAAAAACTGAGATGAATAGAAATTATGACACAGAGTGTTTCCTCTTTTTCATATTTTAAAAGTTTCTACTTGGTCTGATTTGTGTTTCATATTCAAAATAACTATATTGTCATCTCAGGATTCCATGAAATAGTTTTACCTATGTTTATTGATGTGCATGTTTTTCTGTATGTCTTTTTTTTTTTTTAATTTAGTTTGCAATTTGAAAGATGTTGAAGTCAGGTTAAAAATAATTAATTCATCCATTCCAGAAATATTTATGGATTACCTACTTTGTACCAAGAATTCTTTTCTTTTAGCTACTCTGATTGGTGATTTCTATTATTATGCATTCTTATGTATTATCTGGTCTGCTGTTTCCTTTTTGTGTTTCTCATAGCAGTTGCTGCATTCTTCAGCTCCGGTTCTTTTTTTTTCTATTTTCAAGTGCCTTGTTAGAACTATCAGGGTGTATTTTTCTTGTTTTTTTTCCAGTTCAGTTAGCATTCAGTTCAGTCACTAGTCGTGTCCGACTCTTTGTGGCCTCATTAATCGCAGCACGCCAGGCCATCCTGTCCATCACCAACTCTTGGAGTTCACTCAGACTCACGTCCATTGAGTCAGTGATGCCATCCAGCCATCTCATCCTCTGTCATCGCCTTCTCTGCCTGCCCCCAATCCCTCTCAGCATCAGAGTCTGTTCCAATGAGTCAACTCTTCGCATCAGGTGGCCAAAGTACTGGAGTTTCAGCTTTAGCATCATTCCTTCCAAAGAAATCCCAGTTAGCACTATTATTACTAATTCTTCTGAATCTTTACCTTGTACTTTATTTTTTTTAATTTTTATTTTTAGTTTGTTTTGCTTTACAATACTGTATTTGTTTTGCTATACATTGACATGAATCAGCCATGAGTGTATATGTACCTAGTACTTTTTTTGGTTATTTTGTCAGAGGTTGTCTCGCGGTCTTCAATGGAGACCAATCCAACTGTCTTCCCATTTTTCACAGTTCAGTTCAGCTGCTCAGCCACGTCCAATGCTTTGCAATCCCATGACTGCAGCATGCCAGATCTTGCTGTCCATCACCAACTCCCAGAGTTTACTCAGACTCATGTCCATTGAGTCTGTGATGGCAACCAACTATCTTATTCTGTCATACCAAGTCTCCTCCAGCCTTCAGTCTTTCCCAGCATCAGGGTGTTTTCAAATGAATCAGTTCTTCGATTCAGGTGGCCAAAGTACTAGAGTCTCAACTTCGGCATCAGTCCTTCCTATTTTTTTCTGCCTCTCTGAATTTAAGTGCATCAATTATCTATTATGGTCTTGAAGGGATATTCTTGTGGGGGAGCATGACTGTACAGTCTGTGTGGTACCCAGAGTGGGGCTGTATTTGATGGATCACAAGTCACATCTTTCCTCAGGGTATGCCATCAGCTATCGCCTTTGGGGGACATCTGTGGTGCCAGGGCTAAAGCCACATGTGAGGCACAGACTTCCTCTATTCTCAGGGCCTTCTCAGCCATACTGGGGGCAGGGTGGGGTCCCAGATTTCTGGAGCAGAGGTCCTGATTGTCAGGCCAGACCTGCCTGTTTTCCCTCTAAGTGTGTGCCCTCCCCTCTCCCAGCACGGCAACCCTTGCCAAAGAGGGACACGAGGGGCCTGTGCATGTTGGAAAAAGGAGCCAATCTACAGGCTAGATGCTGACAGAAGTCCCCACTACCTCCAATGTACCACCTGTGCCAGCACCAGCAGTAGCTTCTCCCACCCTGTTTAAACATAGCTTCTGGTCTGAGACCCCTTGGCCCCTCACACCTGATCAGTTCCCCCTGCCTCTGCTGCTCTTCCTGTTGAAGAGGGTTTCTATTGGGCAGGTGAGGCCCTCATGGGTTCTGGGCACATACTGGGTCATCTGCTGTGCCAGTCTGGCCTCCATCAGAGATCAGCACATCTCCCGATGGGCTGCCTGTGTAAGTGCCCTCCATGAGCATGGCCCCAGCTGTCCCACCCAGATGTTTCCCTGGGCCAGATGCACCTCTGCTTCCCATATCCCAGCTCTCTGCCTCATCATGGCAGTCCCTGCTCCAATGCAGAGCAGCCACACGAAGTAAGCAGGGCATGTGTAGGGGTGGGTAGCTGTGGGGAAAACGGGAAGCCACAAGTGTGGTTTCAATCAGTCCTCTTCACCCTGACATGGGAGCAAGCCCTGAGTACATGTTCCTGGAGAGGGAAGTCCAGGCTTCCCACAGTCCCCCTGTTAGTCCACATGGCCCTATAACCAGCTAAGGGTGCTTGTCTTCCCTGTGTCAGACCGCAGGACTGGCGTATCCAAAATATGGCTCAAACCACTCATACCCATGGCAGATCTCCACCCATGTAATCTCCCTTATATTCTGAGTCCTCTCCCATGGGCACAGGTCAGGACTTGAATGCTCCTTTTCCCTTCTTACCCTATTCCCTCTGGATCTTTATTAGAGCCTACCTTTAGGAATCTTTCTCCATTTTCCAATTAGTTTTTTGAGTTAATTGTCCCACATATTGATGCATTCTTTTTTTTTAATTTGAGTATAGTTGATTTCCCATGTTGTGTTAGTTGCAGGTGTACAGCAAAGTGATTTACATACTTTACACACAGCTTTACATACACAAGTATTTGGGCTTACCACTTGGTTCAGTCAGTAAAGAATCTGCCTGCAATGCAGGAGATGCAGGTTCAACCCCTGTGTCGGGAAGATCCCCTCAGGTGGCCATGACAATCGTCTCCAGTACTCCTGCCAGGAGAATCCCGTGGAGAGTGGAGCTTAACAGGCTGCAGTCCACAGTGTCACAAAGAATCAAACATGAGTGAAATGAATGAGCACGGGCATGCATGCATACATATACCTATTGCTTTACAAATTCTTTACCCATTTATGTCATTATAGAATGTTGAGCAAAGTTCCCTGTGGTTTTGTAGTAGGTCCTTGTTGATTATCTATTTTAAATATAGTTGTGTGTATATGTTAATCCTCAACTCCTGATTTATCCCTTCTCCCTCCCAACTTCCCATTTGGTAACCATCAGTTTGGTTTCTATGTAGATGTGTTTTTGATGTGTTCTTTGGGAGAGGCAGCTTTTTCCAGGAGTCATGTATGGATGTGAGAGTTGGACTATAAAGAAAGCTGAGCACCAATGAATTGATGCTTTTGAACTGTGGTGTTGGAGAAGAGTCTTCAGAGTCCCTTGGACAGCAAGGGGATCCAACCAGTCCATCCTAAAGGAAATCAGTCCTGAATATTCATTGGAAGGACTGATGCTGAAGCTGAAACTCTGATACTTTGGCCACCTGATGGGAAGAATTAACTTATTTGAAATGACCCTGATGCTGGGAAAGATTGAAGGCAGGAGGAAAAGGGGACGACAGAGAATGAGACGGTTGGGTGGCATCACAGACTCAATGGACATTACTTTGAGTAAATTCCTGGAGTTGTTGATGGAGAGGGAAGCCTGGCATCCCTGACATCCCCCTGCAATCCATGGGGTCCTGGTCAGGCACGACTGACCGATGGAACTAAATTGAGTCCTACTTTTTCTATTTACCCTTTTGTTGCTTGTGTGTTCGTGTCACATACAGTAAATCATTTCTAAGATGGATGCTATATAACTTCTCCAGTATGTTTGCTTCTAGTAAATTTATAGCTTCAGATCTTACATTTAAATCTTTAATCAACTTTGAGTTTAGTTTTGTGTATGGTATAAAGTAAGTGTCCATTTTCACTCTTTTGCATTCAGATGTCTAGTTTGCCCACTGTGATTAATTGAAGAAACGGCAAGGTGACATTTAATCATGATCATCTCAAGGAAGAAAAGTGTGACAAGCCTGTAGGAAAGGTAATGGGGTGAGCGACCTGCCAGGACCATGTAGAGTCTGGGGACTCCCACTTGATTCCTGCTGATATGTGGATGTGGTCCTGTGTAGATGTGTTCTCTCCCTTCGAATATAAACCTCTGCCAAACAAGAGAAGACTCTGGGCCAGCAGTACTGTGCTGTTAACATGAGTCCACAGGCACTCTTTTGGCTTTTGCCTTCAGTGTCATTCAANGGAGTTGTTGATGGAGAGGGAAGCCTGGCATCCCTGACATCCCCCTGCAATCCATGGGGTCCTGGTCAGGCACGACTGACCGATGGAACTAAATTGAGTCCTACTTTTTCTATTTACCCTTTTGTTGCTTGTGTGTTCGTGTCACATACAGTAAATCATTTCTAAGATGGATGCTATATAACTTCTCCAGTATGTTTGCTTCTAGTAAATTTATAGCTTCAGATCTTACATTTAAATCTTTAATCAACTTTGAGTTTAGTTTTGTGTATGGTATAAAGTAAGTGTCCATTTTCACTCTTTTGCATTCAGATGTCTAGTTTGCCCACTGTGATTAATTGAAGAAACGGCAAGGTGACATTTAATCATGATCATCTCAAGGAAGAAAAGTGTGACAAGCCTGTAGGAAAGGTAATGGGGTGAGCGACCTGCCAGGACCATGTAGAGTCTGGGGACTCCCACTTGATTCCTGCTGATATGTGGATGTGGTCCTGTGTAGATGTGTTCTCTCCCTTCGAATATAAACCTCTGCCAAACAAGAGAAGACTCTGGGCCAGCAGTACTGTGCTGTTAACATGAGTCCACAGGCACTCTTTTGGCTTTTGCCTTCAGTGTCATTCAAATGGCTGGCCTTAATACAAGGACATGATGCTCCTCTCGAGGAACTTCTCATTTAAATTCCTCATTTAAATTAAAAGAAGCTTCTCATTTGAATTCCTTTGACTTCTGATCCACTCTCTAGGTTATGGTTTTTACTACATTTTCAAACAAATTCTTAGACATACTTGGCAGTGAGAGTCGTTCTCTCCCTTATAGTCTTAGATAATTCAATTTCTGATAATACTTTATATCACCACACTGTTGATTTCTAATCTGTTTACCTCTCTGGCATGTGTTTCTGATAAGATACATACTCAAAAAAATTATCAAAAAAAGCTACATGTAATTAACAGTGCGTGATTAGAAAACATTAATACTCAAGAGAATGATTGAGGCAATTTCTTTAGGAGGTGACCATTAGGCTGGCCTCAGATGATTGCTAGATTCTGAGTCACAAAAGGTAGAATGGATACAGGCAAAGAGGAAAGCAGAAGGGAAATCATTGTGTTAGTCAATAGAGGTTGTTATGGACATAGCTAGAGAGGTCAGTTGTAATCTACTCATAGGGAACCTGTAAAAGTGGAAGTCTAAAGAGTTTGTACTACTCTTTGTAAGTGCTAATGAGCAAAAACTGCCACCACAAAATCCAAAACAGCATTAGCAATAGGACTTGACATGTGTGAGTCACAATATACCGTCCTTTTCCAGGAGAGCTACAGGCGACCGATATTGATATTTTGTGTTATCCTACTTGGATATATCCTTTCTCAACTCATGACTTATTATTTATGTTTTTCTCTTTTAACCCTAGGTGTCCTTGGATCCTTTTTAAACTTTATGCATCCTCACCTCTTTCTGGAAAATGACAGTGTATCCATGTAGTTTTAAGTATATACCAGGACTATTTGGGGAAACAAGGCCCTCTAACATCAGTTTTTGGTCCACCTCAGGGCTTCCCTGATAGCTCAGTTGGGAAAGAATCCATTTGCAGTTATGGAGATCCCGGTTCGATTCCTGTGTTGGGAAGTTCCGCTGGAGAAAGGATAGGCTTCCCATTCCAGTATTCTTTGGCTTCCCTTGTCACTCAGCAGCTAAAGAATCAAACTGAAATTTGGGAGACCTGGGTTCGATCTCTGGGTTTGGAAGATTCCATGGAGAAGGGAAAGGCTAACAAATCCAGGATTCTCGCCTAGAGAATTCCATGGATTGTATAGTCCATGGGCTTGCCAAGAGTCTGACAGGACTGAGTGACTTTCATTTTCAGCTCTTCAGGCCTAACAATCTGTTACCTTCCCCTATAAGAACAAGCATTTCAGTAAGTTCCACATCAGGGTGTTAAAGGGTGATAGTGTTAAGTGGTGATTATATATGCAGACCTGAAATCACAGTACTGACTTATATGTAGATATGGTCTCTCTGTCCATATCATCCTGGTAGCTGCTTTAGGTAATTAATTTTCTGCAGACAAGACATGAAAGTCTTTGAAAGCACAGCACACCCAGGGTGCCTTTCAATCTTATTCATTTTAAATCACAATCAGTGACTGACTTTGGATCATCAACTGGGTCTCCCAGGAGTTAAAGTGCCAGAAAGATTTAATTAGGGAGCTGCAGTACGTATGAAAAATGCCGTATCATTGACTCAAAATCTGAACCTAACTCTTTAGATGCTGTTGGTGAAACTCTGTTTTAGGTTGTTTTCTAAAAAATTTTTCTGAAGACACACAAGATTCCTCTGGTCAGAGACTCGGCTGCATATGTTTCCACATTTGATTGACTACTCCTGGAACCGTTTTAAACATTTCAAAATGAAAGTTAAGACCAAATTAAATATTCCATACTCTTGTTTTTAAACCATG